>CM059203.1:2953038-3045367 GCA_030323885.1 Branchipolynoe longqiensis
CTCACAGTTCCTTCACTCCCCTACCTTTCCCCCTCCCCTCCTCCCAGCCCCCTCCCCACTCCTCCCCCCGATCTCCCATCCTCCCTCTACCCTCGAGTGCTGACTCTGATTATCCACACACTCACTGACCTAATTAGTAAACCTAATGATAGCCCCACCCACGTGACCACTCACTGCTACCCGACAGGTGAACAAACCACACCCAAACGGGGAGTGTGCTAATTACCCATCATACTTGGCCTGAGTGAGTGGGTGGGTGGGAGAGGCAGGGGGTGGGCGGGAAGAGAGGAGGGGGAGGGAGGAGTGGGGGGTGGTGCTGGGAGTCACGACCCAGCGTTGGACACAAACGCAGTGTCAGCGTATTTACTTCTGGCAAAGTGTTTATTCAATTCAATTCAATACTTTATTTCAGACTCAGCATTAGCATCAGTGGTGGGGGTCACGACACAGCGTTGGGCACAACCGCAGTGTCAACGTATTTACTTTTGGCAAAGTGTTTATTCAATTCAATTCCATACTTTATTCCAGACTCAGCATTAGCAGCGAATTATCCTAATAACCATAGTTTGATCACAGAGTCACCCCCTCCCCCCACGAACAACCCCCAGACCCCGTCCATGGTTGGGCCCTAAATAACTCTTATATAATAGGTTGTGTTGACTGATACAAATCATAACAGGTGATATTTGATCATACTAATTGTGAATATAAGTATAAAGTTGTTTTCGTCACGTTACACTTACAGTACAATGGATGTGCGTGACCCATGCTGCATTATGTACAGCATGAGTCATTATTATTCTTGTCAGTCTCAGGTGACTACTTGACTATGCTGCTATGTACTTGATATTGTAATCATTTCTCATTGCTAATATGCTTTTTTTTGTTTATTATCACTGATTATGTCTGTGTGTTGGGTTTGTAGTTTGCAAATGTTTGGTGTTCTTGTTTTTGGTTAGATTTGTGTTGGTAGTGAGTGTGTTCTGTTTCTGTATATGTGGGTGGTTAACGAGGTTCTGTATTTGGTGTATAACTGATTGGCGAAACCCTGACAAGTGCGGACAATTTTTGAACATACAAAGTGTTTTTGTTTCGTTTACCCCCCCCCCCCCCCACCTCTCTCTCTCTCCCCGCTCAGTGTACTACTATTACTACTGTAGCGCGAAAGTAAAGCGAGATACCCGGTTAGTTCCCCTGTAAGCCACCAGATAGCAACATAATAGCGTTCTTTATGGCCGCGTTTACTTCCGGCATTTGCCGAAAGATGGCGCCACCGGGAGTCTACGAGACCTTTCTTTTTTTTGGGGTCCATTAGTTGTTTAAGCAGGGGAAATTTCAATCGTGGACAATTGGTCTTCCTCATTCCACTGCTCCTTGCCCTATCCTAATAATGCCGAGTGCCTGGCTAGGAAGTGACAAGTATCAATTTTTAAGTCATTGGTTTGACTCGACCAGGGTTCGACCCCATGACCCCACGATCTACTAAGCACGGGAGACGGACGCTGTAACTCATCAGGCCATCCCGTCTCTCTCTGTCTCTCCCTCCATCCCTTCCTCCCTTCCCCCTCTCTCTCCCTCCCTCTCTCTCTCTCCCTCCTCCCCCCTCCCCCCTCTCTCCACCCCTCCCCCCTCTCCCCTCTCCCCCTCTCCCCCTCTTCCCCTCTTCCCCTCTTCCCCTCTTCCCCTCTTCCCCTCTTGCCCTCTCGCCCTCTCTCACTCTCCCCCTCTCTCACTCTCCCCCTCTCCCCCCCCTCCCCCTCTCCCACTCTCCCTCTCCTCTCCATCTCTCCGCTCCCTCTCCCTCTCCCTCACCCTCTCCCTCTCCATCTATCACCTCATCCATTCTCCCCCTCATCGTCTCTCTCTCTCTCCCCCCCTCCTCACCCCTCCCACTCCCTCTCCCCCTCCCTCCACTCCCCCCCTCCTATCCTATCCCTCTCTCCCTCTCTCCCTCTCTCCCTCTCTTCCCTCTCATCCCTCTCTCCTCTCTCCCCCTCTCTCCCTTTCACCTCTCTCCCTCTCCGCCCATCTCCCCTCTCTCCTCTATCCCTCCTCTCCCTCTCTCCCTCTCTCCCTCTCTCCCCTCTCACCTCTCCTCCCTCTCTCGCCTCTCTCCCTCCTCTCCCTCTCTCCTCCCCTCTCCCTCACTCCCTCTCTCCCTCTCTCTCTCCTCTCCCTCTACTCTCCATCTCCTTCCCATCCCTCCCATCCCATCCACTCAGTGTACTACTATTACTAATATAGCGCGAAAGTAAAGTGACAGATCTGGTTAGTTCTCCTGTAAGCCACCAGATGGCAACATAATAGCATTGTTTATGGCCGCGTTTAGTTATGGCGCCACCGGGAGTCTACGAGACCTTTCTTCTCTGTCTCCCTCCCTCTCTCTGTCTCCCCCTCTCTCTCTCTCCCCCCTCTCTCTCCCCCCTCTCTGTCTCTCCATCTCCCCCTCTCACCCTCTCCCCCTCCCTCCCCCTCTCCCTCTCCCCCTCTCCCTCTCCCTCTTCCTCTTCCTCTCCCCCTCTCCCTCTCCCTCTCTCCCCTCTCCCCTCTCCTCCTCTCCCCTCTCCCGCTCTCCCGCTCTCATCCCGCCTCTCCCTCTCTCCCTCCTCTCTCTCCCTCTCTCCCCTCTGCCCTCTCTCCCTCTCCCCTCTCCCCGTCTCTCCTCCACGCCTCTTTTCCCTCCCCCCTCTCCCCTCTCTCCCTCGCTTCCCCACCCTCTCCCTCCCCCCCCACCTTTCCCCCCTACTCCTCTCTACCATCCTCTTCCCCTCCCTCTCCTCCTCATCTCTCCCCTCCTCCCTTCCTTCCCCGCCCTCCCTACCTCTCCCCCCCCTCTCCCTCTTCCTCTCCTCTCCTTCTCTCCCCCCCCCCCCCCCCCCCCCCCACTCTCGCTGTCTCTATATTGTCCTCTGCCCGTCTCACCCTTTGTTTCTGTCTCTCTATATCTCTGATCACCGGAAGTAAAGGTAATGGTTCAGACCGTGTCGGCAGCAAAAGCCATATTCATGAATCGATTCATATGGAAAGAATATTGATATCTATGTGAGGTTATGGGTTCAGTGATAAAGTTGTATAGTCCGATGAAAACATCAAATTTTCAAAACCAAAACACTTATCTAGATTTGATTCTACATATCCAACTTAGAAACTGGTCACCTTATTAAGCATTTGGTGCTGCATAGAAGGGCATAATAAGACAATTAATAGAACCCGTTACTATTGAAGTCTATGGTGTCAGAGTTTTGGCATGCTTGCCAAAATTATTTTGGCATCTTTTGATGTCAAATATCTCCAAACTTAGCCATTTAAAATTAAAGTTACTTCAAACTAAAGTACAGTGGATTATAACGATTAGTATAATATATTTATCTAAGAAAATATCAGAAACTCAAAAGCATCGGACTATGCAAATTTAAGGTGGGGGGGGGGGGGGGAGTAGGACTGATCCTTGCTTCTTTCTGTTGGTGGGTCCGATTATCGTCATGTTGATAAGCATTTTTTTTTTTTCTTGAAGATTTATACTGCCTATCATGGATAAGTCTGAATAGACTTGTTTTCACCATTAGGCAGTTTATCGATAGAAAGCCAGAGCCTACACTTTTACCGATCTAAGGGATTTTTCACCTCCCACACCACATAGACATGGTATGAGAGCAACGGGCCTTTGATGATGCTGTAAGTTGTACACAGCGGTGATAATCCAAATAGTATTATTAATATAGTCAGTAATAGTATTTTTAATACAGTAACAACAAGGACAGTTAAAACCTGACTTCCGGTATTTTTCCGCAATTCTCTGACAGTGCTAATTCTATGGGGGGAAATCCGCGTTTTCCTGAAAAAGTAACACAGAACACAATTTGATTTCTGCGGTGTTTTTTTTGCCGGAACCACTGCCATCCTTGATCTGTAAGATCAAATCTATTTTGTAAGTACTTCGATTTAAACAAATTGAGCGTCCTTCAAATTGTGCAGCTTTCAGGGACGCCGAGTCATGCCCGACTTTGTGTGCGGGGCGCCCCCTGGTTGGGCGGCCCGTTGTCATGGTTTCAGTTCACCGCCAGTTTCAGTTCTCCGTGTCGCTTCTGCGCATGTGTCAAAATCGAACAGCATCGTCTGCGCATGTGTCAACATCGAGCCAGATTCAAACCGTTGCCGATCGCCGTAAATCGCTGCACTCATACTGTCACTACTGTGTCAGTGTCACTAACCTTATAAATTTAATATAATCTTTTCGGTAAACATGTTTTCTATATGTGTACCAAGCGATTTCTTTCTAGGTGGTGTGGTTTTAGAGATATTTCACTTTTTATGTATGAAGATTGCTTATGACCATTGACAATGCCTTGAGTTTTCCAGTACGCGCAGTGCAAAACATTATTCAAAAGTAATAGAAATCCAGAACCCTAACCATATCAATTTTATATAATCTTTTTGGTAAACATGTTTTCTATATGTCTACCAAGCGGTTTGTCTCTAGGTCGTGTGGTTTTAGAGATATTTCACTTTTTATGTATGAAGATTGCTCACGACCATTGACAATGCCTTGACGATGCTGTTCGATTTTGATGCATGCGCAGAAGCGATGCGGAGAACTGAAACCGCGACACCGGTGTGGCCGTCTCAGCTGCCACAAGGCTGATTTGCCAAATGTCATTTCTGCGCATGCGCGGATTCGAGTGACGAATAACCTGCAGACTCGGGTCGCATAACCGAATAAGCTTCTGCACGCTCGGGGTGGAAAAAATGGTGGCTTAATCTAAAACCTAATTATTTGTTTTAATAACAAATATAAGTACAGCAAAATAGGATTTAAAGTATTTTAGGATCGTATAAGCTGACAATCTGGGTTATTTAAAAAAAAGCATTAAAAAAACTCGTAGTGGTAGCTGTTATCCTACAGGTACCAGCTCAGGCATTCCTAGCAAACCCCAGCCAAGAGGTGGGTTACTGGCGTCGGGTCGTTTTGCACACGGCACGTGTTTTTGTCGACTCCACTCGCGGTGTTCGATTTGAAATTCTGACGACTCGGATGACCCGAGTCGCCAGGGTCGTGTTAATCGATTACGGCCTTTGAGATCCGCGCATGCGCAGAAACGACATTTGGCAAATCAGCCTTGTGGCAGCTGAGACGGCCACACCGGCACTACTGGCGTCAGGCGGAAGAGCGGTGTCGCAAAATGTCCATGTGTAGTGTGCATCCTCGCCACCAGGGCGCCACCAGTCAACTGTTCGACAACT
Organism: Branchipolynoe longqiensis; assembly: GCA_030323885.1. NCBI lineage: Eukaryota > Metazoa > Annelida > Polychaeta > Phyllodocida > Polynoidae > Branchipolynoe > Branchipolynoe longqiensis. Next base: position 2,958,280 of record CM059203.1, read on the forward strand.
CTTTTACACACATGGGGCATAATCGATTAATCAACTCGGGTCACCTGAGCCACTTTTTGGCGCATGCGCACATCCTACAGACTCGGGTCGAATAATCGAATATGCTTCTCCACACTCGGGGTGGAAAAAATGGTGGCTTAATCCAAAACCTTTTTTTTTTTAAAACAACCTATATACCTACAGCAAAATAGGATTTAAAGTATTTTATGATGGCATCGTTTAGTTATATTTCCATTTCACGAATCTAGGTTATTACCACAAAGAAAGATGTGTGACTGGTACTGATTGCTGTTATCCTGCAGGATGGTACCAGCACACATGTGATGTCATCGCTCCTTGCAAACCCCAGCCAAGAGGTGGGTTACTGGGGGTCGGGTCGTTTTGCACATGGCACGTGTATTTGTCGACTCCACTCGGGGTGTTCGATTTGAAATTCTGACGACTCGGGTCACCCGAGTCGCCCGGTGTTAATCGATTACGGCCCTTATATCCCCACCCGCGTTTCTATACATACATACATACATACATACATACATTCATACATACATACATACATACATGCATGCATGCACGCATGCATACATACATACATACGTACGTATGTACATACATACATACATACTTACATACATACATACATACATGCATGCATGCATGCATACATACATACATACTTATGGTTAGTTGGAGTTTTACTTCCTGGCAACATCTAAGGTCATATCAGGACGGGTACCGACTTGGAACAGTGCACACTCATGCCGACTTTATAGTATTAAGACTGCATACAATGGACGCATAATTTAGAATTATGATTGATTCGGCGGGTGAGTGGGGGGTGGGGGGTGGGGGTTGGGGGTTGGGGGGGGGGGGGGCCTATGCTCCGCCCTGGTGCTGATTCGGGGACCTACACACTCTCATTCGGCGGAGTGGCGTCCGAGACTCAACACAAAACCTTTTCTTGGCCCAAACATATATATGTCCTGCATTGGCTCCCTCTGTTTGAATCGACATACCATTATATTGAGTCACCATGAGAGCGCACTGTCACACGTCGGTACACGTCCTGATATGACCTAATACCCCTGTCACACTACGACGTAATGAGCCAACGTGAGCCTGACGTGATCACTTTTCGTCCATTACGTTGCCGTACGTTTGGTTACGTTATGATGTTGTCAGAATGACGTTAGACTGACATCGAGCTATGTCACGTTACGTCGTGTTACGTCCGTGCGCATCAAGGTTTTGAACCTGTTCAAAACTTTTGATGTGATGCGAACGTAAGGGTTTACGTTCGCTGTACGTTCTGTACACTTTCGGCGAACGTCAATGACGTTAAACGGATGTTAGTCAAACGTTCCTCACTACGTTCCACTACGTTCCACTCGTTGACCCACATTAAAGCCGCTGGAAACGTCCATGCGGCGTAATGGGAAAGTCAGGAGAACGTGAGGAGAACGTCAGGCGAACGTCAGGAGAATGTACGTTCAGCATTTCGCCAACGTTTAATGACGTAAGGAGCGTAAGGTAACGTAAAGCAACGTAGTTCTGGTGATGGAATAACGTACATAACGTTCCCTGAGCGTAATTACCTTGTCCTCTCTCGTTGAATGACGCCATCACTACGCTTTACCGCTGTTATTCTCTCGTCCAGTACGCTGCATCCACGTTCAACTTGTGCCCAAATTTGCATACTACGCTGAAAAGTTCAACGTTCTTCACGTTCTCCCTATGCTGACGTCATTACGTTGTAGTGTGACAGGGCCATTAGATGATACCAGGACGTAAAACTCCAACAACCAAACCCAAACCTTCACGTCTCTCTCTGTTCGGCTTGGCCAGTTTGAATTTTCGCGCAGTGGAGATGGGCTTAGTTTGCCAAGTGCCCGCCAGGGGGATGTGGGTTGGGCGGCGCATGACGTGTGGCCATTAAGACGTAGGCTAATGTTGCACGTCACGTGACGTTATTTACTTACACCGACGCTACGTCAGCCCTAAGCGGTCTGCTTAGCTTGGGTCGGCCACTTCAGGTAAACAAAACAAAGAGAAAGAAACCAACACAAAAAAGACATGCAAATATTTCCTCCAAAATTAAAATATAAATGCCAGAAATAAAAGTCATTGATACAGATTGATTTGTTTCTCTCTATTTAAAGATAAAATAAATATATTGGATGCGATATATTTGAATTAAATATATCTGGATACTTTTATTTATTTAACTTGCCTGTTCTGTTATGTTGGTGAGTGAATGATTCGGGTTTTGTGTTCTACCAACATCTGAGGTCATATCACATGTTGACTTGTGACAGGGTGCACTCATGGTGGGTCATAAAATACTGCATCCACTGGAATACTGGAATACCACATCATGATTCCATTTCATAATAGTGTAGTGGTCTGCACTGACCTCTCAGGCAAGTAACCACATAGACAGATAGGCGTGGGTAGTGTTTTGATATCAGGGAGCCTAGGTGGTGTAATGGTTAGCACACAGACCTGGAATGCAAAGAGATGTGGGTTTGAGTCCCGCTCTAGGTGCAATATTTCCCATTTTCATCACCCCAATGACACCGGTTGCCGAGACCAGGATCCTGTACAAGCTACATGCTGTATGGTTGTTGAACTTACCCTGTGTATGTATGTGTTAGCGCATTGCCTGTATGTATGTAATTGTAAGCATTAAAAGACTTACAATTCCAGGGGGACAAGTGTAGTAGTCTGCACTGACCTCTCAGGCAAGTAGCCACATAGACAGGTGTAGTGGTCTGCACTGACCTCTCAGGCAAGTAACCACATAGACAGGTAGGCGTGGGGAGTGTATTGATATCAGGGAGCCTAGGTGGTGTAATGGTTAGCACACTGGCCCGGAATGCAAAGAGATGTGGGTTCGAGTCCCGCTCTAGGCGCAGTATTTCCCATTTTCATCACCCCCACGACACTGGTTGCCGTGATCAGGATCCTGTACAAGCTTTGCGCTGTATGGTTGTTGAATCTACCCTGTGTATGTATGTGTTAGTGCATTGCCTGTATGTATGTAATTGTAAGCATTACAAGACTTACAATTCCAGGGGGACGAGTGTAGTGGTCTGCACTGACCTCTCAGGCAAGTAACCACATAGACAGGTAGGCGTGGGGAGTGTGTTGATATCAGGGAGCCTAGGTGGTGTAATGGTTAGCACACTGGCCCGGAATGCAAAGAGATGTGGGTTCGAGTCCCGCTCTAGGCGCAGTATTTCCCATTTTCATCACCCCCACGACACAGGTATGCATGGGTAGTGTATTGATATCAGGGAGCCTAGGTGGTGTAATGGTTAGCACACTGGCCTAGAATGCAAAGAGATGTGGGTTCGAGTCCCGCTCTAGCCGCACTATTTCCCATTTTCATCACCCCCGTAACAATACCATACTCAGTCATGTTATAATTCCACCAAGCCAACCACTCTTTTCACTATCCTATTCATGCAAAGCGGCAGGCTAGGTAGTGACAAGTATCAATTTGGTAAGTCCTCGGCTTGACTCAGTTGGAGTTTGAACGCTTGACTTCCCGCATGGGAATCCAGCTCTTACAATAATAAGTGCTTTATTTTATTTTTTTATTTTTTTTATTTGATGCTATCATCGGACTGTACAGCTATAAGACGTGCACTATTTTAGAACAGTACCCCCCCCCCCCCTCCCCCTCCCCCACCCCTACCAGGGGCGTAGGTAGGCCTATACGCGTATGCCAAAACGTCCACATCGTTTTGTTCCCAAAAAAATAAAATTTAAAAATAATAAAGAGAGAGAGAGGAGGCTTGTAGTAGTCCGGAGTTTCGAAAACTCAAGTCTAAAATGTGTAAAATCCGCCAGCTTAAGCTTAAGCGGCCCCCTAAGCCCCCTGCCGAAATTAGGAGTACACATCGTTAAAGGTCTAGCTACGCCCCTGCCTACCCTCACCCCACCCACTCGCAACATCAAAACCTTACTTATTACCTTTACACCGTGATTACCCAGTTCCGCACAAAGCCAAGTTAAAACTTTAATGTTTTTGATATTTGACCGAATAAGCCCCTTCCCAACCCTCTTTCAACGCCCACTAAATACCTAGTATCTAACATTTTCTTTGAAATTGACCCCAAGACCAGTCACATATAAATTATAAGTCCCCGCTACAATCTCAGACCTCCATTCCATTCATCAAATCACACAATAAAAAGAACTAACAATTAATAATTAAATGACTCAAACAGCGCTAAGTAGTGATAGTAATAATAATAAACAACAATAAGGACAAGAGTCATATATGTAAATACGTAAAAATTAACATCATACTAACAACACACTGACATCCAGTGATCTGATTTAATTAACTCTTTCCTGTCACCAGCATACCTTATCCTTCAGTATATAATGATGTACATTCATGGGCAATTCAGTGTAGGTGTTTACTAGATACCAGCCTATTAATTGTGATTAAATCCACTGATTTGCATATTTACTATATATATGTATTTTAAAATATTTATATATATATTTATATATATATTTCCTTTTTTTTTAGAAAAGGGGAAAGAAGGAAAAAATGTTTATAGAAAATTCTAGAACCATGCAATACATATTCACTGAATGCGTACTACTTTTATTGGACTGGAATTGTACACTGTTACTACTACAGCTGGTATTTCATTTGTAAAATGTATAATACTTTTAGTATCAAACAGGATTTGCACGCATTTACTGTTACAAGTGATAGTTTCATATATGTATCAAGGAATTGTACTGTACGGCTGGAAGACCAGCACTCTGGTGCTGACAAGACATATTATTCAATGAATAAAATACACTTTAGTAAAAATTTAAATTAAAAAAAAGAAAGAACCTCCGTAGAATCATGATGCTTCCAATGCCGTGGTTTAAATAAGTAAAGCCCTTATCAAGACCAATCAGCCACGATTGAAATTTCCTCTACCCGCGTAATCATTAATCACCGAATATAGGGAGTAATGTCATGGAATTTATGCTTTGTCTTGCGAAAATTAATTTGAGGGATTTCAATAATTAAGCGACACGAGACCGACATAGGTTTAAAGTGGCATTTATTTTAAAGCTGATAATGGTAACAGCGAACAGAAATGAATATATAGTCTTAATGTAGGCTAACAGACGCTCAACCCTTAGCTCTAATCTTGAGTTTGGGGTGTGTGGGATGCTAAAAAACCTGGCACTGTGTCGATATGTGTTGTCTGGTTCAGCTGCTAGGGTACAATGATTCAAATCTGAAACGTTATGACTTAATTAGGTCATCTAGGCATCCACGTTAAGCGTGGCGGCTGCAGGAGCAGTTCTGAAAGTGTATCAGCAATTCCGCTAGTCGGTGCCATAATCGGCCAATGTGATATATGCGTAATAGTGTATGCGTGACCCTCCAGGTGGGGTAAGGGCTCAGTACAGACCCAAGGCTAATTAAGTCGGGCGAATAGATATTATTGAATATATAACTACCGGCCCCGCACGCTAAATTACCCATGTTGTGGACAACATGAACAATTTCAGCATTGAAGTCAATCTTGTGACCCCCAACGCAGCACCCCTCCCCACCAATATAATAACAAATTAGAAAATAACTCACCAACTCAGTCAGTGATTAGGCTTGGTACGTCCTCCCTCGCCGTGAATATGGTCTATGCTGCCGACACGTCGTAAAGCAACCACCAATCAATCAAAATTACTGAATTTCTAAAGACAGATTAAATTAATTACCACAATGTCAGAATTTGGGCTATGTTAAGTCTATCAGATAATAATAAACAAATCTAATGCAATTAATAGTTTGCTTGCTTGATTAATTAATTAATCAATTAATTAATTAATTAGAATTGGCACTCTTTTTTTTCTTCCTTTTCATTTGATTGAGACCTCGATACATATTTGTCATATTGTCATATTATTATTAAAAATATTATTTATCATTCTCAAAAAATAAAAACGGTAGTTAGTACTTTTTAAAACCAGTTAATTGGGATTAATAATTTGTTATTCTTGTTGAACTCTCTCTCACCAAAGACTTGTCGAACATTCGGTGCATTTGGGTAATTTTGTTGAATAATTAATTGGGCTTACTAGGTTTGTTGCTTTCTTTTTTGAGCTCCAACTAAAAGAACTTTTCGAGCGTTTGGTTCATTGATTAGTTTTCCTGAATACTTAACTTGTCTGAAGAATTTTTTTGTCGTCTAGCCCTTATCAACAAGTTGTCAAACACTTTCTGTACTGAGTAGTTTCTTTTTAATTGGTGAAACCTCGAGGATAAAAAAACAACAACATGTTAACAACTTGCCGGATTGAAGAGTTTTCTTGATGAATTAATCGGCAAAAGGTTGCTGCCCCTCGCATCTCCCCGTCCTTCGTTCCTTCCTTCGTTCCTGCCTTCGTTCCTTCCTTTGTTCCTTCCTTTGTTCCTTCCTTTGTTCCTTCCTTCGTTCCTTCCTTCGTTCCTTCATTGCTTCCTTCGGTCATTCCTTCGTTCCTTCCTTCGGTCATTGCTTCGGTCATTCCTTCGTTCCTTCATTCATTCCTTCCTTCCTTCATTCCTTCCTTTGTTCCGTCCTTCGTTCCTTCCTTCGTTCCTTCCTTCTCCTCTCACCCCCCTCTCCTTCCCCTCCTTCCCCTCTCCTTCCCCTCTGCCTCCCCTCTCCTTCCCCTCTCCCTCCCCTCTCTTTCCCCTCTGCCTCCCCTCTGCCTCCCCTCTCCTTCCCCTCTCCTTCCCCTCCCCTCCCCATCTCCTCCCCCTCTCCTTCCCCTCTCCTTCCCGCCTCCTTTCCCTCTCCCTCCCCTCACCTTCCTCTCTCCTTCACCTCTCCTTCCCCTCTCCTTCCCCTCTCCTTCCACTCTCATTCCCCTCTCCTTCCCCTCTCCTTCCCCTCTCTCTTCCCCTCTTCCTTCCCCTCTCCTTTTCCCTCTTTCTCCTCCCTCTCCCTCCCCTTCTCATTCCCCACTCTTCCCTCTCTTTCCCTCTCCTTCTTTCCTTCCCTCTCCTTCTCTCCCCTTCCCCTCTTCCTTCCCCTCTCCTTACCCCCTCTCCTTCCCCACCATCCCTCTCTCCTCCTCCTCCTTCCCTCTCTTCCCCTCTACTTTCACTTCTTTCCCCTCTTCCTTCCCCTCTCCTTTCCCCTCTCCTCTGCCCTTCTCTCCCCTCTCCCCTTCCCCTCTCCTTCCCATCCCTTCCCTCTCCTTCCTCTCTCCTTCCCCTCTCCCTCCCTTCTCTTTCCTTCTTCTCTTCCCCTCTCTTTCCGCTCTCCTCCCTCTCCTTCCCTTCCTTCCCCTCTCCTTCCCTCCTTCCTCCCCTCTTCCCTTCCCTCTCCCTCCCCTCTCCTTCCTCCTCTCCTTCCCTCTCTTTCCCTCCCTCTTTCCCCTCCCTCCCCTCTCTCCTTCCTTCTCCTTCTCTCTCCGTCCCCTTTCTTCCCCTCTCGTTCCCCCTCTCATTCCCCTCTCCGTCCCCTCTATTCCTTCTTTTTCCCCCTCTCCTTCCCCTCTCCTTCCCCTTCTTTTTCCCCTCTCCTTCCCCCTCTTCCCCCTCTCCTTCCCCTCTCCATCCACTTCTCCTTCCCTTCTCTTCCCCTCTCTTTCCGCTCTCCTTCCGCTCTCCTTCCCCTCTCCTTCCCTGCTCCTTCTCCTCTCCTTCCCCTCTCCTTCCCCTCCCCTTCCCTTCCTTCTCCAGGACGTGCCTTCAACTTCCACCTCTTCTGTCACTCACTCTCCCTTTCACCCCCTTCCCTCCGGACCAGACGTTTTGGCCGAATAAGTTAGAGTGTCCGTCTCCCGTGCTGGTAGATCGTGGGGTCGTGGGTTCGAACCCTGGTCGAGTCAAACGAATGACTTATAAATTGATCCAGGCGCTCGGCATTAATAGGATAGGACAGGACTGGTTAGTACAGAGTCAGGATAATGTTACTGAGTGGGATATCAGGTCATGGTGCTGGCGGTCTGGTTTCCCAGTGGGACATCACTATAAAGTTGCCATGAGTGCGCACTGTCATGAGTCGGCCATCATCATCATCATCATGCTGTCGGTCGCGATGCGACAAAGACTGCTTTCATTACTTGACTGCCACTCTCCATTTAGCTCTCTGCTGTGAGAGTTGCATCCATGAGTCGGTCTTATGTCTCTCAGCTTCAGGTTTCTCTTGATGGTATCCTTGAACCGGAGACGAGGGCGCCCTCTCTTTCTGTAGCCAGAAGACAGTTGAGAATAGAGGATCTGCTTTGGTAGCCTGTCTGATGACATCCTCATGAGGTGTCCAGTCCACCGGAGATTCTTTTTGATCAGAAGATCTTCCATAAATGGCAGCCCCATTCGTTCGAGTATTTCCTTCGGAGTCGGTACCCGTCCTCATATGACCTTAGATGTTGCTATGACGTAAAACAACAACAAACAAATCCTTCCCTCCTGCCCACTCTTCCCCATCCTTTCCCACATCCTTCCCATCCCTTCCCCTTCCTTCACCTCCTCTTTCACACCCCCCCCTCCCCCTCCTCCCCCCTCCACACGCCAGGTGCGAGGTGGAGGTTGCCATGGTGACCACTCAGCACCATGCGGACCCCCTGGTGGCGACATAAGTAAACACCATATTTCACCATTCAGGTTAGTGGGGCGTGCTGCACTAACACATCACCTCCCACCACCTTCAAATGTCCCGATGCGCATGAAACCATCTAAATACAATGACTGCGAATTTCAAAAAGAAGCCATAAGTCACGAAGCGACATCATACAACATCAACTGGACTTTAATTTAGGAAATTATTGTTTGTTTTTAGTCAACCGTTTAAATTCTTCTCTTTTTTTAAAAACTTTTTTATTTATTTTTTTACAAATTGCGGAAATTTATTGTGAATTGTTGGTAAACCGATGCGCGTTTTGTTATCCGCGCTCAGCACCTGTTGGCAAAGAAAGCGATAAATCTTATAGCATAACTGGCCTTTATGTATCGTATATATTCTCAAGATATATTATTAGGACTGATCATTAGTTTAATTGAGGTTCACGCTCTTAAATTTGCATACCCTGATCAACTGATGAATGTTGTTAAACCAAATACTCATCTAGATTTTATTCTGCACATCAAAATTTCCCACCAATTATAGTTAATAGAGCCTGTTACTGCTGTGGTATGCAGGTATTGCAGGTATTGCAATACCTCAGGGAGTTTGATGCCCCTGCCCTGCAGAGTTGTAAACCACTGCCTTGTAGTACAGGTTCTTGACAGAACCGAAGGCTAAGGGAGCAAACCCTAATCAGAAAACCATGTCACTGTGGGAGCATTAAGGGCGGTTGATGTATGGAACTCCCAACATCTCCCGAACAGCCACTGCAGGGACATATAGTTTTGCGCCTGTCTGGACATGTTCTTGCCGGTGTGAAACCTCTATTTGCTCCCCGAGAGAGTGCCGCTGGTAACTTGCAAAAGCCAGCAGCACTTCAACACTTTTGCAGGCAGCTTTCATGCACAGCAGAGAGCTAAATGGAGAGCGGCAGTCAAGTAATGAAAGCAGTCTTTGTCGCATCGCGACCGACAGCATAATGATCATGATGATACTGCTGTAGCCGAATATGTGCAGTATTTCGATGTGCATGCCAATACATTATTTGTGCTTATTTATTTTTCAGATATCTCCAATGTTAGCTATTCATAACAACATTTACATAAGATTAAAGTATGGTAAATTAGATTTATGGACCTAACATATTTGTCTTTAAAAAAAAGAAAAGTGGCAAGAGTTCAAACTTTCAAAATATGCCACTTAATGTCCAACCTACTTTCTAGCAGATTATTTTTAAATAGGTTAAATTTTTGTTTGTTCTTTTGCAGATTTCTTTAGCAAAAAAAAGCTCATTTCATTTTTTTTTTTCTTGTTTTTGCTCTTGAAGATTTATACTGCCTATCATGGATAAGTCTGAATAGACTTGTTTTCACCATTAGACAGTTTGGTGATAGAAAGCCTGAGCCTACACTTTTACCGACCCAAGGGATTTTTAACCTCCCACACCACATAGACATGGTATGAGAGCAACCGGCCATTGATGATGCTGTAAGTTCTCCACAGCGGTGGAAATCCAAATTGGCAGAGGTGGGGGCATGGGGAATCGAACCACCGACCTTCAGATTAGGAGTCTGACCAGAAAAATGTCAGACACTCTAACCAATCAGCCACAGAGAACACCACAAGTACCTTTAGAAAAGGGTAAGGTCACTTGACGAAAAGTTTAAGTATTTTATTATTATTATTATCATTATATTATTATTATTATTTAAGGAATAGATTTGATTGAATGTCAGTTCACCTCATGCGAATTCAACTTTTGCGGAAACTCAGTTCACTTCCTGAAAAACTTGCCCAGTTCCTGAAATGTCACTTCTTTTTCTGAGAAGTCATTCGGTTTTCTGAGAAGTCATTCGATTTCATGAGAAGTCAGTTAATTTCCTGAGAAGTCAGTTAATTTCCTGAGAAGTCAGTTCATTTCCTGAGAAGTCAGTTAATTTTCTGAGAAGTCAGTTAATTTTCTGAGAATTCAGTTCATTTTCTGAGAAGTCAGTTCATTGTCCGAGAAGTCAGTTCACTTTGTGAGGAGAAGTCTATTCAGTTTGTAAAAAGTCAGTACAGTTTCAGTGAAGTCAGTCCAACAGCAGTCCAGTGTGATTTACAGATACTTAAATGACATTTGTAGGCAGTTCAGTGACATTTGCAGCAGTCCAATGTGATTTACAGATACTTAAAGAACATTTGTAGGCAGTTCAATGACATTTACAGCAGTCCAATGTGATTTACAGATAGTTAAAGGACATTTGCAGGCAGTTCAGTGACATTTACAGCAGTCCAATGTGATTTACAGATAGTTAAAGGAAATTGGTAGGCAGTTCAATGGCATTTACAGCCATCCAGTGTGATTTACAGATACTTAAAGGACATTTGTAGGCAGTTCAGTGACATATACAGCAGTCCAGTGTGATTTACAGATACTTAAAGGACATTTGTTGGCAGTTCAATGACATTTACAGCAGTCCAGTGTGATTTACAGATACTTAAAGGACATTTGTAGGCAGTTCAGTGACATATACAGCAGTCCAGTGTGATTTACAGATACTTAAAGGACATTTGTTGGCAGTTCAATGACATTTACAGCAGTCCAGTGTGATTTACAGATACTTAAAGGACATTTGTTGGCAGTTCAATGACATTTACAGCAGTCCAGTGTGATTTACAGATACTTAAAGGACATTTATAGGCAGTTCAGTGACATATACAGCAGTCCAGTGTGATTTACAGATACTTAAAGGACATTTGTTGGCACTTCAATGACATTTACAGCAGTCCAGTGTGATTTACAGATAGTTAAAGGACATTTGTAGGCAGTTCAGTGACATATACAGCAGTCCAGTGTGATTTACAGATACTTAAAGGACATTTATAGGCAGTTCAGTGACATATACAGCAGTCCAGTGTGATTTACAGATACTTAAAGGACATTTGTTCGCAGTTCAATGACATTTACAGCAGTCCAGTGTGATTTACAGATAGTTAAAGGACATTTGTAGGCAGTTCAGTGACATATACAGCAGTCCAGTGTGATTTACAGATACTTAAAGGACATTTATAGGCAGTTCAGTGACATATACAGCAGTCCAGTGTGATTTACAGATACTTAAAGGACATTTGTTCGCAGTTCAATGACATTTACAGCAGTCCAGTGTGATTTACAGATAGTTAAAGGACATTTTTAGGCAGTTCAGTGACATATACAGCAGTCCAGTGTGATTTACAGATACTTAAAGGACATTTGTTGGCAGTTCAATGACATTTACAGCAGTCCAGTGTGATTTACAGATAGTTAAAGGACATTTGTAGGCAGTTCAGTGACATATACAGCAGTCCAGTGTGATTTACAGATACTTAAAGGACATTTGTTGGCAGTTCAATGACATTTACAGCAGTCCAGTGTGATTTACAGATAGTTAAAGGACATTTTTAGGCAGTTCAGTGACATATACAGCAGTCCAGTGTGATTTACAGATACTTAAAGGACATTTGTTGGCAGTTCAATGACATTTACAGCAATCCAGTGTGATTTACAGATAGTTAAAGGACATTTGTAGGCGGTTCAGTGACATTTACAGTCAGTTCAGGACGTTTGAAGTCAGTTCATTTTCTGAGAACTCACTTCAGTTTATGAACATTCAGTCAACTTTCTAACCTGATGCTTATGAATGTCTGTGTCTAACTTACAGCGTCATCAAAGACCAGTTGCTCTCATACCATGTCTAGGTGGTATGGGAGGTTAAAAATCCCTTGGGTTGGTAAAAGTGTAGGCACTAGCTTTTAAGCGACCGACTGTCGAATGGTGAAATACTCAGAGTCATCCATGATAGGCAGTATAAATCTTCAAGAAAATTTTGTAATATTAACATCTCGAAGGTGTCGTGGTGGCCAGAGCCCCCTGTCCCGAACCGCAAAGCATCTCTTCCATCTTGGAATCTGAAGAATAAAAGAGTATACAATCAATCAATCATTCATCAGAATGTGCTATTGTATCACCATACGCTATTTACAGCAGTTCAATGATATTTACCAACAGTTCAGTGACATTTACCAACGGTTCCATGACATTTACCAATAGTTCAATGAGATTTAGCAGCAGTTCAATGACATTTAGCAGCAGTTCAATGACATTCACCAGCAGTTCAATGACATTTATCAACAGTTCAATGACATTTACCAACAGTTCAGTGACATTTACCAACAGTTCAATGACATTTACCAACAGTTCAGTGACATTTACCAAGAGTTCAATGACATCTACCAACAGTTTAATGACATTTACCGACAGTTCAATGACATTTGCCAGCAGTTCAACGAGATTTACCAACAGTTCAACGACAATTACCAACAGGTCAATAATATTTACCAAAAGTTCAGTGATATTTAGTAGCAGTTCAATGACATTTACCAACAGTTCAGTGACATTTGCCAACAGTTCAATGATACTTACCAACAGTTCAATTACATTTACCAACAGTTCAGTGACATTGACCAACAGTTCAATTACATTTACCAACAGTTCAGTGACATTTGCCAACAGTTCAATGATACTTACCAACAGTTCAATTACATTTACCAACAGTTCAGTGACATTTGCCAACAGTTCAATGATACTTACCAACAGTTCAATTACATTTACCAACAGTTCAGTGACATTGACCAACAGTTCAATTACATTTACCAACAGTTCAGTGACATTCACCAACAGTTCAGTAACATTTACCAACAGTTCAATGACATTGTCCAACAGTTCAATGGCATTGATCAACAGTTCAGTCACATTGATCAACAGTTCAATGACATTTACAACAGTAACATGTCACTACAAAAGCCAATGGTGTCAGAATTTCGACGTGCATGGCAACATACATTAGTGTATGCCTTAACTTCAAACATCTCCAAAGCTGGCCAGTTATATTATTTGGATCTCAATAAAGACAAGATATTAAGCGATTGATTGAGAGCAATGACTCTGGCTTGCCAAACATTATCAGCCTACCGATTTATTTACTTGAACAAAGATTTGTGGCAAATGGGACCAATAGTCAGTGACGCGTACACGCGCAGGCTGCTCGCGAGGGGTTTGCCTGCATGTGAGCAACCAAATGTGCTCAGGCCGCTCAACCAACTGTGAGCAGCCCCATCGTAAGCGCTAAATGGTTAGTTCGTTAATAATATTTATATAATCTGTTGTATTATATTCCACAATAAAAGTTACTTCAAATTGAAATAACGTAAATTATGAGAATGAACCTAAAATATTTAACTTTAAATAATACGCAATGATTATGCTGTTGCCGCCAACACGGCCTTAAGCAACCACCAATCAATCAATCAATCAATCAATCACCAATCAATCAAGCACCAATCTAAAAGAAATGTCAGAAGCCCAAAATCATCGAACTATGTAACTTTCAAATGTAACGAATAATTAATTGTGTCAAAAATATCTTTTACTCACTTTGTTGTTAGATTCGCTGATTAAACAGGAGTTTTCCCACCCATTCCACTGTTTGTGTTTATTTGTTGTGGTTTTAAGTCCTAGCAACATCTAACGTCATATAAGGATGGGTATTGACTTGTGACAGTGCGCACGGATGACAACTTTATAATGCTGACCCACTGGGAGACTACTACAGCCAGCACCATGACATGATATCCTACTCAGACATATTATCCTGATACTGAGCAACCAGTCGTAACCCTATCCTATTATTAATGCCGAGTGCCAGAATGTAAAAACCCCAACAAATAAACGATATATTCCTAGGTGGTCACCCATACTACAAGTACTGACGAGGCTCAATGTTAATCAGACAGGTTGGCCGAATGAGTTGAGCGTCCGCCTCCCATTTTGGTGGATCATGGGATTTGAACCCTGCCCAAAGGTTGTTTTATTTAATATCACCTCTAGAGCATATTCATTTTCATCATCGGCTATTGCATGTCAAACATATGGTAATTCTGACATATATCTCTGGAAGAAACCCGCTTCCGCCACATAGGCTACTCTTTCCAATAAGCAGCAAGGGGTCTTATATATGCACTTTCCCACAGACAGGACAGCACATACCACAATCCTTTGATGAACCAGGTGTAGACCACTGGTTGGAAACCCTGGCCAAGTGAAACCAATGATTTAATAATTGATACTTGTCGTTACCTAACCTGGCACATGGTATTACAGTATAACCCCGTGAAACCAAATTTGAAGGGACCCTAGAAATTTGTTTGGATTAACCGATCATTGGTTTAACCGAGCTTTGGCTTTGACTTTGACTTTGAGTAAGCTTGTATTCCAGATGTAATATACAATGTATGTGGACACTTTGATTATTGTTTTTTATGTATATACAGTACAACCCCATCAAACCAAGCTCGGTTAAACCAAGTGATCGGATAATCCTAACTTTTGTTTGGCAGCCCGTCAAAATACTACCATTTATCATATAAAAAAGTTTGTGGGGTCTCAGATGACCTTATAACCACATGAAAGTTTGGTTTAACCATACCAGAAGTGGCCTGGGTCCGACAATTTTATTTGGATTAACCGATAATTTGGATTAACTGACTTTGGTTTAACAAACTTTTTTATATGATAAATGGTAGTATTTTGCCGGGCTGCCAAAAAAAGTTTGGATTAACCGATCCTTTGGTTTAACCGAGCTTGGTTTAACGGGGTTATACTGTATTAGGATAGGGCAAGGAACAGTGGAATGAGGAAAACTAATAATCTGGAATTGTTATGCTTAACCAACTAGTGTTACCCCCCCCCCCACCCGCTCCCCCCCCCCCCCCCCCCCAACCCCCCCCCCCCCCCCCCACCCCCCCCCCCCCCACGCACCCCCCAAAAGAAGAAAACCAAATTTGAGCTTAATTTTGGCGATCGCACGAGAACTGGGCCACGTTCCAGCTCCGTCTCGGAGGTACCTCGGCGACGGGCCTGACATCACGCTAGTCTGAACGGCAAAGGCAGTTTGTTGTCTCGAAAATGGACGCCCCCATTGGCGGTGGCCATTTGCAATGGAAAAGCTGCGCTGTGATTGGCTGAAACCACCACTGGACACGGTGGCCATTTTCAAGGCGCTTTTTGTCTCCTATCTGAAAAGGGAGGCATCGCCGAGACGTCGCCGAGACGCACCCTGAACGCAAATAGGCCAAAAACCATCGCCGAGACATCACCGAGGCGCCTCCGAGATGGACCCTTAATGCGGCGCAGGTGTGTCCAACATGATAGTGGACTATAGTTCTTCTATATGGGTCATTCTTTAAAACTGGGCACCACATGTTTGGTTTTCAAGTCACGATAGTAAGTCACATAATTATTGATGCATCTGTGTGTTAAGTATAGCCGTGGTCACACGGACAAAATCTAAAGCGATTTAGACAAGGCGGATAGCAGGAGTCGCATTAGCCGCCCGTTCACACGGGCACTACTTGGGCCGGAAGTCGATATCAGCGCATGAGCAAGTCCAGTCTGAAAAGCGCCAGTTTTCGGTTAAGCGAAGTCACCACGAGAGAGTGCGTTCGACCTAGATATGTATTTAATGAATCTTATTGGTTTGGAATGATCAAAACTTCTGCTGGGCAGTGAAACCCTAAAAATAAATGATGTAAAAAATATCTGTGCACAGCTAGCGGTTTAATAGACTAAATTATATAATATGCGCTTTTGATCGACCGGAAAGTCAACAAACTAAGGTCTCGACTGCGCATGCGTGTGATGTCCTTAATCCGCCTCAGAGTGTCCACACGGGAAAAATAAATCGACTCAGAGAAATCTACTCACGTAATGCATCGCCACAAGTGTTTTCCAGTATCAGGATCACAGGAATCGATTCAGCCCTAATTCGACTCAGACACCCGTTCACACGCGAAATGTAACCCAAACTATACAAGTCGATTTCTACGGCTTATGTTAGCAATGCTACATATTATATTTAATCTATCCCACAAAATACATACAAAAGTATGCTTGTATGATTTATGAAGATTTGCGCATTGACACCATGCATTTACCAAACCTTTTTTAAAGTTTCTTCTTATAAGACCTAATCTTATTTGCTTAGTTCTAATCAATAAAATCTTGCTTGACTTGATTGTGTATGTTAAAATGATGTTCTGGACATCTCTCCTTAATTTCCATGTTATAAGAGTGATAATAACATATTGCTCAATTTGCATAAGATCAGGCACCTTCCTGGCCAACACGCCAAGCACTCACCCACTCACATAGCCACTCATCCACTCACCTAGCCACTCACTCACCCACCCACCTAGCCACAACTATAGCCACATCCACACACAGGACGGTCCCCCAGCCAACGCCAATACTTCAACATGTCCCTTGGTCTTCGATATATGTAAGTGAGAAAAAACAAAATGGCGATTTTCTCTCCCGCCTCGCAGCACCTCTTGCTGGCGATCAGCAGCAAGCAGTCACGTCATTGCATATATTTGTACGTAATGACGTCACTGTGTATATATTGGTATATATATATATATAGGCGAGCGATCCAGATACGCATGCGCAGAGAAAGAGTCATTGGTTATTCATAGCAGAAGCCCGCTGCCAAGGTCGTACTCACGTGACCGGTTCTGATTGGCTGAGAGGGCGCAGTGGGGGAGGGGGGGTGGGTGGCGGGTGGGAGGGGGGAGAGGTTTTGGGGGGCGGGTTGGAAGGACAGGAGTGGGGGGAAAGGGGAGTGGGGGAGGGGGGAGTAGGGGGCGGGAGGGAGTGGGAGGGAGGGAGGGAGGGCAGTGGGGGGGAGGGAGGTAGTGGGAGGGACTGACGGAAGGGGGGGGGGGGGGGGGGAGAGGTGGGGGTGGGGGGGAGGGGGAAGGGGAGAAAGGGGAAGGGAGGCGGGAACAAGAAAGGGTTTTGCCGAGTTGATTTGGGGGTGGCGAATTAGGGCGGGGCGTGGGCGTGGGCGTGGGAGTGGGCGTGGGTGGGAGGGTGGCTGATTTGGGGCGGGGGGCGTGGCACCCTGGGACGGTGGTAGGGGTTGGGGGATCCGCATAGTATAGGTCAGTTATGCCTGGTACACACCTACCGTTTGTGCGCACACACCTCCCGTATACGATCGAAAACTGTCCGTTTCGCGCACAAAAATCGCTAGGTGTGCGCTCCCCGCGCACACCTAGTGATTGCGATTCTGTATAAAACTCAGTTTTTAGGGCTAAAACGGGCCGATTACGATTGCGATTCGCGATTCGAAAAATGAATCGGCCCGTTTTCAGTTTTAAGTGGGTCGGGTCAAGTCGCGAGTTTTAGTGCGCGAATCGTAAACGGGAGGTGTGTACTAGGCATTAGTCTTCATCACGTGGTTCCTTTTGTATCCCATAATAACAATGGTAATCCAGGGCACCGACCTTGACCTCTGCGGTCATGTTTCCGTGGTTAAATGTCGGCTGTCACGAATTCGGAGGCGCTCGCTTAATGGTGCGTACAAGTGTGTTGTACCTGTCTGTGTACAAGTGTGTTGTACCTGTCTGTGTACAAGTGTGTTGTACCTGTCTGTCTCTGTCCATCGAATCTAACCATTTCCGCTTTGCAAGCGCGTTTTGATAGTTGATTAGTTTTCTCTCCCACTACACTCCCTCTCTCCCTCCCTCTCCCACTCTCTCTCTCTCTCTCTCTCCCCGTCTCTCTCTCCCCTCCCTCTCTCTCCCTCTCCCTCCCTCTCTGCCCCTCCCTCTCGCTCCCTCTCTCTCCCCCCCTCTCCCTCTCTCTCCTCCCCCTCTCTCTCCGCCCCTCTCTCTCTTTCTCTATCCCCTTTCTCTCCCTCTCTCTCCCCCTCTCTCCCCCCCTCTCTCCCTCTATCTCCCCTCTCTCTCCACCCTCTCTCCCTATCTCTTCTCCCCTCCTCTCCCCTCTCTCTCCATCTCTTCTCCTCTCTCTCCCTCTCTCTCCCTCTCTCTTCCTCTCCCTCTCTCTCTCCCACTCTCTATCTATCTCTGCATTTATCTTACTCTATTATATTACTTCCCACCGGTCCTGATATGACCTTAGATGTTGCCAGGACGTAAAACTGCAACAACCAACCGACTCTTATTCCCTGTCTCTCGCTTTTTCACTCACTCTCCCATTCTGATTCTTACTTTCTCACACTCTCTCTCTCTTTTCTCTTTTCATTTCTCTCTAAATCTCTATTTCGCCCTCTTAGTCTTAGTCTTACTTTCTCTCTTAAGATTGCATAGTCCGATGGTTTTAGGGTTCTAAAATTGTTTTAGGTTCATTGTTAGAATCTACCTTACTTTAGTTTGAATTTATTTTAAATGGATAATTTTGGAGATATTTGAAGTGCATAGACACACTTTTGGGAAGCACATTTAAACTATGAAACTATTTAACTCTGAAACTTTGTCTCTCTTCTCTTTTTTATTTTTGTTTGGTCGTTTTCACTTGCTTTCTCTCTACCCCTTCTCACCCCTCTTTCTCTCTTTCTATTTCTCTTTCTCTCATTCTCTTTCTTTTTTTCTCTCTTTCTCTATTTTCTCTCATTCTCTTTCTTCCTGTCTTTCTTTCTTTCTGCCTTTCTATTTCTCTTTCTTTCTTTCTCTTGTTGTCTCTCTTTCTCTCATTCTCTTTCTCTTTCTTTCTCTATTTCTCTCCTCTCATTCTCTTTCTTTCTCTCTCTTTCTCTCTTTCTCTTTCTGTCTTCTCTTTCTTTCTTTCTCTCATTCTCTTTTTTTCTCATTCTCTTTCTCTCCATCTTTCTTTCTCTTTCTCTCATTCTCTTTCTTTCGTTCTCTCTCTCATTCTCTTTCTTTCTCTCTCTTTCTCTCTCTTTCTCTCTTGCTCTCTTACTCCAATTCTTTGTTTCTCTCTTTTTCTCATTCTCTTTGTCTCTATCTTTCTTTCTCTCTCATTCTCTTTCTTT
Source organism: Branchipolynoe longqiensis (assembly GCA_030323885.1). Lineage (NCBI taxonomy): Eukaryota > Metazoa > Annelida > Polychaeta > Phyllodocida > Polynoidae > Branchipolynoe > Branchipolynoe longqiensis. Next base: position 2,977,736 of record CM059203.1, read on the forward strand.
CTCTCTTTCTCTTTCTCTCTCTCTCTTTCTCTCATTCTCTTTCTCTCTCTTTCTCTCATTCTCTTTCTCTCTTTCTCTCCTCTCTCTCTATCTTTGCACCTTAATTCTATCTATTTCTCTCTGTGTAATTCTCTGAGTTTCTAAACCCAATTTGGGGTGTCATTCTCTGGGATCTGTCTGTTTGTCTTTGTGTGGGTAGGTGGGGGTGGGGTGGAGGTGGGGCGGGGACGGGTGGGGGTGGGGTGGAGGTGGGGCGGGGGGAGCTGGGGCGGGTAGGAGGGTGTTAAGCGAGCAACTGACCATATTAAAATTGGATTTGTTTGTTTTAAAGCAACATCTCAGCTCATTTCAAGCTGACACATACTTGTCTGTTTGTTCGCTTGTTGGGGGATTTACTTCCTCACAACATCTAAGGTCATATCAGGATGTGTACTGACTTGTGTTAGTACGCACTCAAAGTAACTTTTAGTGCTTCCCCACTGGGAAATCACGCCGCCAGTAACATGACGCGATATCTCACTAAGTCACCTTATTTTATTACTGAGCAAACCAATCCTTGCCTTCGTCTGTTTAAAGCCCCTGTCACACTTCACCTGATTGAGCAACGGACAGAATTGTCTAGTCTGGGCGTCATAAGTATCAAAATGTTTTAAAATGTTGCGATATCGGGTCAAAGGCCGCTGGATGAAGGGACATGAAACGGACATGATATGTACATGAAACGGACATGAACAGATAGCCAATGGACGGCAAGCGGACTAAACAGACTCAAACCAGACAAGAAACATATACGTCAATCCGGTGTCATCTGTTCCAAGTTTTGTCCATGTTCAAAACTTGTACGGACACAAACCGGACTATCAACAGACTTTGTTCGGTTTCTTTCCGTTTCCTCCAATCCGGTGATGTGTGACAGGGGCTTAATGGCAAGCACCGGGTAGCAACAAGTGTCAGCTTTGTACGTCATTGCTTTGGCTCAGACTAGGTTCAAACTCATGACCTCCCACATTGGAAGCAAGGCAGCACTCTTAGCGATTCAGCCACCATGACACCCGTCCTGCTATGACCTTAGATGTTGCTATGACGTAAAACAACAACAAATACACAACAAACAAACAGCTATCATGACTTACAAATTGAAACTTGTCACTTCCTAGCCAGGCGCTCGGTATTATTATTATTTATTTATTTTTAATGATGGGTTTATTTACCCTGTCGATAACATATAAGTTCACAGTCACGATAGAACTTGTTTTTAATGCTGAACAGTTTTAGTCACTCGTTTGTGGTTTGTTGTCATGCATGAGGTGTGGGAGGTTAAAAATCCCTTGGGTCGATAAAAGTGTAGGCTTGGGCTTTCTATCGACAAACTGACTAATGGTGAAAACAAGCCTATTCAGGCTTATCTATAGCCATGTTTACACGGGCGAGTTAAGTCGCTTCATATAAATCGCCTTGCCTAGTTCACCTCACATTCGCCGTGTAAACGCGCCACTGAAGCGGATTAGGGCTGATTCGCTTCATATGAATCACTTTATGTAAACCACCTAGCGAGGTGGTTTATATGAAGCGAACTAGCTTAAGCATGTCACATGCATGCGCAGTCAAGACCTCAGTTTGTTTATTTTCCGGTTGATCAAAAGCATATATTATATAATTTGGTCTATGAAACCGCTAGCTGTGCACAGATATTTTTTTCATCATTTATTTTTAGGGTTTCACTGCCCAGCAGAAGTTTTGACCGTTCCAAACCAATACGATTCAGTCCATACATATCTAGATCGAACCCACACTCTCTCCTGGCGACGTCGACGAACCCAAACTGGCGCTGGTTAGTCTGGACTTGCTCATGCGCAGATATCGATTTCCGCCTTAAACCGCTCCATGTGTAAACGGGCCCCTAATTCGCTTCATATAAATCGCTTTGCCTAATTCGCTTTACAATTGCCCGTGTAAACACGGCTCATGATACACAGTATAAATCTTCAAGAGAGATTTATCTCAGAGTTACCTAGGAGCTTCCTGGTCTGCAATTACCAATCATGGTTGGTAATATGTCAACATACCGCAACTATAATGGCTGTGTTCTCCATTGGTTCATGGAGTAGGTCATTTTGTTTTATGTATATATATTTTTTGTATCCGTCAATGGATATTATGTTTCCGGTTGTGCTCGGTTGTTCATTCCAGATGTGTGCTGCCATAGATATGACACGTCTGTCATAGCTAGCTGCAGTCGGTCTGCTATGGGTTATTGTAGGCACATCTTTTCTTTGTGGGTTTTTTTTGTGATGATTTATTTACCATATCCATAATGAGTAACTCGCATTGCGGCTTGTTTTCATCGCTGAACATCACTTGTTATTATTAGGATAGGGCAAGGACTGGTTGGTTCAGTGTCAGGATAATGTGATTGAGTTCGATGTCAGGTCAGGTGCTGGTGGCCTGGTCTCCCAGTGGGACAGCACTATACAGTTGCCATGAATGTGCACTGCCACAAGTCGGTACTCATTCTGATATGACCTTATATGTTGCCAGGATGTAAAAACTCCAACAACCAACCAACCATTTTGGCCACCCAGAAACCCCCCCCTCCCAGACCCCCCACCCCCGCTGGGAGCTGCTGGGGTAGTTGCCTGTCTGTATATTTCCGAAGGTGCCAGTGTACCCCATCACCTGGGGCCGTATGCATGACGCGGGGGTAGCGCTCTACCTCTCGGGGTAGTGGGGATTTCCGGGGTAGCGGCGAAAAGTTGCTATGCATGTGACCGGGGTAAGGATACCCCGGGGGGTAAAAGTAGGGTAAGCTACCCCCACTCAGTAGCAGGTATAAGGGCTGGGGTAGGTACCGACTTGGGCCAAATCTATTGAATGCGATCATATTTAACAGAATTACATACGCAATAAGTGAAATGTTATCAATTTAACCTTAAATTCGAACCGTTATTAAGGCTACTGCCGCACTGGTGGCGATATTAATAGTTATATTTTCGAATCGACGAACGTACAGTAAACAAACTGCCGCCGCCGCCGCCAGTATGGAAAGCGATGTCGATGCGGCGGCAGTGGCGATTTGTTTACTTTACATTCGTCGATTCGAAAATATAACCATTAATATCGCCGCCAATGCGGCGGTACCCTTAATAATGCTTCGAATTTAGGGTTAAATTGTTAAAATTTCACTTATTGCGTATGTAATTCTGTTAAATATGATAGCATTTCATATATTTGAGCCTAATATATGGCTACAAATGCAGAGGGATTTCCTAAATCTATAAATAACTGCTAGGGTACCTACCTCCTCGCCGATTTGGCTCCATGCATACCCTGTGACACATTTCTTACCCCCGGCGATAGCTACCCCGAACTCGGTACTTACCACCGGTGGCGATAAATAATTCTTCATGCATACGGGCCCTGGACTATATATACACAACAACGTTGGCACATGATGGCACTCTGCCTTCAAAGGGGTGCTCACCTCAGCCTTGGGGAACACCTGTTCAAACGAGATCTCTCCTTGTCAAAGGGTGAGGGCATTTCACTAATACGCAGGACAACCACAAATATTGAAAGGAAAAGAACTCAGAAAAAAAGTAACTTGGTGTTCTCTGTGGCAGAGTGGTTAGAGTGTCTGACTTTTTTCTAGGTCGGATTCCTAATCTGAAGGTCAGTGGTTCGACTCCCTGTGCACCCACCTCTGCCAATTTGGATTTCCACCGCTGTGTATAAATTACAGCGTCATCAAAGGCCAGTTGCTCTCATACCATGTCTATGTGGTGTGGGAGGTTACAAATCCCTTGGGTTGGTACAAGTGTAGACTCGGGCTTTCTATCGACAAACTGTCTAATGGTGAAAACAAGCCTATTCAGGCTTATCCATGATAGGCAGTATAAATCTTCAACAACAACAACTTGCTCCCCAAAAATTCCTAAGCCGCACCAATAAACAAAACAAAGTCTAACAGTACAGCGTTTTCTCTCAATATCAGCTGGTTTAGTATTTATTGTTGTTGGTAAAACAGTTTATTCATCAGAACACAGCAGCATTTCTGCGCTGAGGCACTGGTCGTCTGGCCGTTTACATTACATTGTAAATCGGTAGATCAGCTGGTACTTAGGTAGGGCATATTAGTAGATTATAAAGGAGGTTAAAGCTGCATAGACTGATGAAAATATCAAATTTTCAAAACCAAGACAATTACCTAAATTTGATTCTACATATCCAACTTAGATACTGGTGCACTTATTAAACAGTTGTCACCACATAGAAGGGAATACTGAGGGAATTGAATATAACCTGTTACCGCAGAAGCCTATGGGGGTCAGAGTTTTGACAAGCTTGCCAAAATTAATTTTGCATGGTTCCACTTCAGAAGTTAGCCACTTAAAATAAAAGTTACTTCAAGCTAAAATAAGGTACATTATAACGATCAAGCTAATGTATTTATCTCAGAAAATTTCAGAAACTCAAAACCATCGGACTATGCAAGTGTAGTAGGCTGCACTGACCTCTCAGGCAAGTAACCACATAGACAGGTAGGCGTGTGTAGTGTGTTGATATCAGGGAGCCTAGGTGGTGTAATGGTTAGCACACTGGCCCTGAATGCAAAGAGATGTGGGTTCAAGTCCTGCTCTAGGCGGAATATTTCCCATTTTCATCACCCCCACGACACTGGTGCTGTGACCAGGATCCTGTACAAGCTACACGCTGTATGGTTGTTGAACCTACCCTGTGTATGTATGTGTAAGTGCATTGCCTGTATGCATGTAATTGTAAGCATTAAATGACTATTTAAAAGACTTCCAATTCCAGGGGGACGAGTGAAGTGGTCTGCACTGACCTCTCAGGCAAGTAACCACATAGACAGGTAGGCGTGGGTAGTGTGTTGATATTAGGGAGCCTAGGTGGTGTAATGGTTAGCACACTGGCCCAGAATGCAAAGAGATGTGGATTTGAGTCCCGCTCTAGGCGGAATATTTCCCATTTTCATCACCCCCACGACACAACTTTAATGTTTCGGTGCGTTAGATCTAATAAGTTCAGTATAATGGGATAAGATGGTGGGTTACCGCAAGTACTGTACTGCTATTATGGGTACAGGTGTATGTGATGAGGGTGGATGAGAGAATGGAGCCCCCCCCCCCCTCAAGTCCCCACACTCAACCCAGTATACTCCTGATATATAAAGGATGGTTGTGATATATATTTATATATATATGGGTCAGGATCACGAAAAGTGGCCAATTGGTGGAAGTTGTCGGCGTCGAGCATGGATGTCGGCGTCGATCGGTATAATTATAATTTAGCATTGACAGAGGTGTTGGAAAGTCCATAAATTTATACTGAATGTAAAGGTTGAGAAAATACAACAACCTTATTTGTTTCTAGGATAATTTAATATGAAACAAAGAAATGCACTACACTTTTAAGAATGGCGACACCGACATCTTCACTTGACCACCGATTGGCCCGTTTTCGTGAAGCTGACTCATATATATATATATATATAAATTTGCCTACATACAAACAAGGAGAGAAGCGTACTTGATATGGGATGGACAATCTTTATTGCTCGTCTTGGCTAGCAATAGATGAGTTCAAAATCCAGGCCAACACTGGTGAAATATGGTGGCCAAGCGGCGGAGCTGGTGCTGGTGACACTATTGAGTAGTCCCGGGCTCGCAGGCACTGGGCAGCGATTGGACATTATTAGATATAAACAAATATATATACATGATCTCGGAGAATATATTTATTATTAACATTTACTCCGGCACTTTATATACACATAATATTATTATTATACTCCTTATATATATCGATGACTTGCTGAGCCATCTGCATGGTATTTGTCTATTGATCGCAGTTTGTCGGCCATCTTGAAATGGCTGCAGACCTGTCGGCTCTCTTTATCTTCACTACAATCCACGTAATCGGTCGGTCGGTCGGCGAACCTTTAGTAAGCTTGTCCCTGCTACTGATGACATTTGAACACGCTTGGGGTGTGACCGTTTTACCAACAATTAGCCTGATGTGTGATTGTTTGTTGTTTGTTTGTTGGAGTTTTGTGTCCTGGCAACATCTGAGGTCATATCAGAACGGGTACCGACATGTGACAGTGCGCACTCATGAGAAATTTATAGTGCTGTCCCACTGGGAAATTAGGCTGCCGGCGCCATGACCCAATATCCCACAGAGCTAACCAGTCCTTGCCCTATCCTATTAATGCCGAGCGCCAGGCTAGGAAGCGACAAGTATCAAATTTAAAGTCATTGGTTTCACTCGATCGGGAACCGAACTCCCGACCTTCCGCCTGTGACACGTAAGTAAAAGTCCCCTGTTCTCTCCCAGCAATGAAATAAAACTAATGTCCCAACAGCTTATGAGATGTGTACAGATTGGTGATATTTTAATTATACTATCCCACTCAGTCGCAATATCTTGGTGGTGAGCAAACCAGTCCTTGCTTTGTCCTGATAGTGAGTGCCCAGTGCTAGGATAGGGAGATGTAATATATGCGAGCCGGGTTGTGGCTGCAGGGGTGTGCTAACATGGTGTGCATAGCCGGGCCGGTGTAATGAGGCCATGGTGGTAGTGTATGAGCTAATAATAAAGGAGTCTTGAATCTCCACTCGCCGTGTCGACACGTGTCTTCTTTACATTTTTTTTTTGGTTGTTGTTGTAAAGAAGACACGTGTCGACACGGCGAGTGGAGATTCAAGACTGGTTTATTATTAGCTCATACACTACCACCTTGGCCTCATTACCCCAGCCCGGCTATGCACACTGGGTTCGCACACCCCTGCAGCCACGACCCGGCTCGCATATATTACAGTAGTGACATGTATGAAATTTGTAAGTCATCGGTTTGACGCGGGCAGGGTTCTATTCTAATCTATCAGACGGGATGGCCGAATGAGTTAGAGCGTCCGTCTCTCGTGTTGGTAGATCATGGGATCATGGGTTCGAACACTGGTCGAGTCAAACCAATGCCGTAAAAATTTATACTTGTCGCTTCCTAACCAGGCATGTGGCATAATTAGGATAGGGCAAGGACTGGTTGGCTCAGTGTCAGGATAATGTGCCTGAGTGGGATATCAGGTCATAGTGCTGGCGGTCTGTTCTCCCAGTGGGGCAGCACTATAAAGTTGCCATGAGTGCGCACTGTCACAAGTCAGTACCAATCCTGATATGACCTTAGATGTTGCTCAGGCGTAAAACAACAACAAACTAACAAATCTATTCTAACCCACGGTCTACCGCGTTATACGAGTGCCTACTAACACATTGCTCAATTTGTCTGATATCAAAATCAAAAGGTAAAATAGCTTTTTATCAACTCTGACATATGCGCGACATGTAAAACCTTCATATGAACATCGATTCTGCTATTATTTGGAATCGATTCTGCTATTATTGGGAAGGTTTTCATTTTTGGTTTCCATGTCACACTTTAGTGCCCAATTTCAGAGAATGACCTATATACTCGATGTTCAGAAAGACATAAGGATGATTGGCCAGGTAGTTCGAGAATAAGTTTTCCGAATACATTGGGAGATGTGGCAGAGACGAGTTGGGTTTGAAGGCAGAGCGGACGGAGCATGTCAGATGGCTGCCATGGGCTCTATATACAGTCCACGTCCAGCCTTTAACATCCTCTTATTCCTAGTTTATGGTGCTGTCACATTACAATGCATCGCACAAACGTACGTCGACGAATGTAATTATTTGCCGCTACGTCGGGATACGCCATTGTGCATTACGCGTGTGTTAGGCACTCGTTGGTATATGTCAATGTACGTCGACGTTCGTCGAGATACAGCGTCACACGTCAGGGGGTCGGCAAAGTTTTGTGCATGTCCAGCATGTCTTGACGTATGTAACATATGACATGTAGTTCTGGCGATCGAGTAACGTATATAATGTTTACCGGCATTCTGTGAAAGTACCGTGAGCATAATTCAAGCATTTTTTGCCGGGAGGTACGTTAGCCATACCAACGTACGTTGGCCATATGTATATATCCAACTTCACCCCGCATGCCAGAAAGTTTGATGCTTCTCGACGTAAAAAAGTGATTTTACGCATTGGCGGTGCGCTGGCGAGATGCGTCATAATGTGACAGGGCCATTAGACTCAATAATATTTATGTTGATTGCTTTGCATAGAAAAATACCAGCGATGAGTTTCCTGACCTGACCCCCCATCCCCATTTACACCCACTCACACACCCCCATACACACACGCAGCAACCCTAACACCCACACCCACACCCACACCCACACCCACACCCACACCCACACACCACACCCACACCCACACCCACACCCACACCCACACCCACACCCCACCCACACCCACACCCACACCCACACCCACACAACACACACCACACCACACCCACACCCACACCCACACCCACACCCACACCCACACCCACCACCACACCCACACCCACACCCACACAACCGGACGCCGTGACCGAAGCAGTAGAGCGCAGGCTTCTCCATGCGGAAGTTTCGGGAGTTCGATTCTCGGTCAAGTCAAACCAATGACTTACAAAATTGATATTTGTCACTACCTAGCCTGGTGCTTGGCATTACTAGGATAGGGCAAGGACTGGTTAGCTCAGTGTCAGGATAATGTGACTGAGTGGGCAATCATTTCATGGTGCCAGTTGTCCTGGTCTCCCAGTGGGGCAGCACTATAAAGTCGTCATTAGTGCGCGCCGTCACAAGTCGGTACCTGTCCTGATCTTAGATGTTGCCAGGACGTAAAACTACACCCAACAACATACAGACACATTCACACCAGTCGTGTACAAGTCGCTCTCTGCGCATGCGCATGAGGTCACGCGAGACCACTTATCGGGACACATGACCCCCTTGACCTCCACGACTCGTCACGTGACTGGCGACCTTCAACAAGGTGCTCAAGGTCAATGCTTTCAGCTGTGGCGATGTGAGGCGACTGTGTGTAAATGTGAAAACAGAGGTGTGTGTGGAAATGTAGATAAAGGATTCACCCAGTACTTGCAGTACACGGGTGAAAGACAACGTAGTCTAAATACTGGCGAAAATAGCTTTAGTATGGAACAGGAAGTACAATGCCTGGTTCCAGTGTCAAATGGTTACTTATATCAGCACAGAGTTGGTGAAATGGGAGAGAATGCAAAAAGACAAGATGGCGGCCATAGAACACCATTGTTTTCACTTTAAAATCTTATTAAACTAGATATTTTATTATATTTTTCAACTCAAAGGTAGCGGGGAAATATGAAGACATATACACAGAATAAATGTTGCTTCTTAGATTTTGAAATTAGGCTCTCATAAAGACTCATTTCATTAGCCCGATTTTTCGACCGTTTCTATATAAGGCTGATTTTCACCCATGTACTGCGAGTACCGGGTGAATCTTTTATCTAGTGGAAATGGTGTTAAACAGCAGCAAATGTACACAAATGTGCACAAGTTTCAAGTAAAGTCTGCGCCTTATAATGGTTGGTTGGCATTTTACATCCTGGTAACAACTAAGGTCATATCAGGATGGGTATCGACTTGTGACAGTGTGCGCTCATTGGGACTTTATAGTGCTGCCCCACTGGGAAAGTCAGGTCGCCGGCACCATGAGCCGATATCCCACTCAGTCATATTATCCTGACACTGATCCAACCAGTCCTTGCCTTATCCTCTTAATGCCGAGGGTCAGGCTAGGTAGCGACAAGTATCAATTTGATAAATCATTGGTTTGACTCTACCAGGAACCAAACTCCCCAACCGCGTGCCCGCGCTATGCCGATTCGGCCACCACGCCCGGTACCTTATTATAACTGTGTGTATGTTAAAGCTGCATAGTCCGATAAAGCATCAAAACAATTATCTAGATTTGATTCTACATATCTAACTTATGGCCCTGTCACACTACGACGTGACTACGTCAGCGTAGGCAGAACGTGAAAATAATTATATTACGTCGACGTTATGGGCGTAATATGCAAATTGTGGAGCGTAACGTGAAAGTAACGTCGGTGTACGTCGTGACCTTAGCTGTAACGTGACAACGTTAGGGGGGAGGGGTAATTGGCGACGTGACCGGGCGTTAGTGTAACGTGAGCGTAACGTCGCCGTAACGGGTGCGACGTGGACGTAACGTGACCGTAACGCCACCGTAACGTGACCGTAACGTGACCGTAACGTGACCATAACGTGACCGTAACGTGACCGTAACCGTGACCGTAACGTGACCGTAACGTGACCGTAACGTGACCGTAACGTGCAAAACGCTGCCCACACGTTGCTCCCACCCGGGCCGTCGGTCTGATGTGACATAACGTGACTCTAACGTCATTTACGCTGCTATAACGATCGCGGAACGTCTACCTAACGTCATTGTCACGTCATCCCGACGTAACGGCTTCACGTCGAGATACGTCGAAAGTTTTGAACAGGTTCAAAACTTTGACGCGCGCCGACGTAACACGACGTAACATGACATAGCTCGACGTCACTCTAACGTCATTATGATGTCATCATAACGTAACCCAACGTACGGCAACGTAATGACGAAAAATCATCACGTTAGGCTCACGTTGGCTCGTTACGTCGTAGTGTGACAGGGGTATAAGATACTGATGCACTTATTAAGTATTCGTTGCCACATAGAAGGGAACACTGAGTCAATTTAATAGAACCTGTTACTGCAGAAGCCTATGGTATCAGAATTTTGGCGTGCTTGCCAAAATTATTTTCCCATGTTTGAATTTCAAATATCTCAATAGGTAGCCATTTCAATTAAAAGTTACTTCAAACTAAAGTAACGTAGAATATAACGATCAATTTAATATATTTATCTCAGAAAAATGTCAAAAACTCAAAACTATGCAACTTTAATAAAGGGTCACATGGGAGAGTCTATGTTAGGGCCAGAGTAGAGAGGCCACACTGGGGAAACTATTAATAGGCCACACTAGGAGTAATGTCCATAGCCAAAACTAAGGGCATAATAGAGGGCCACATTTGGGCACACTAGAGGCCTCACGATTGGCACTATTCATAGCTGCAGGGTAGGACAATAAGGACTGCCCGGTTGCCCGGGGCACCTAGTTTACTCAGTCGGGCAAGTGAATTTCTCAGTGACCTTCCCAAACGGGCAAGTCGTTATTTTTCTGTCTGAAATAGACGATTTCAGTTTGAATTGGCTAACTTGGACTTGGGAGAGTAGTTTTGCCACTCGGACAAGTAGACACTTCAGTCACTTGCCTCCCAACCCCCACACCTGCACTCCACACCCTACCCTCCCCTCCCACATTCCTCACCACTGCACCCCCATCCCCCACCCCACAGACCACACCCCAATACCGCACACCCCACCCCACCCTCTCCCACACCCACATCCCACCACTGCGCCCCACCCCCACCCCACACACCACACCCCAATACCGCACACCCCACCCACCCCTGCACAACACATCCACCCCACCACTGCGCCCCCATCCCCCACCCCACACACCACACCCCAATACCGCACACCCCACCCACCACTGCACACCACATCCACCCCACCACTGCACCCCCATCCCCCACCCCACACACCACACCCCAATACCGCACACCCCACCCACCCCTCCACACCACATCCACCCCACCATTGCACCCCCATCCATCCCCCACCCGACAGACCACACATCAATACCGCACACCCCACCCACCCCTACACACCACATCCACCCCACCACTGCACCCGATCCCCCACCCCCACACACCACACCCCAATACCGCACACCCCACCACCCCTGCACACAACACTTCCCACACCACCACTGCGCCCCACCCCACCCCACACACCACACCCAATACCGCACACCCCCCCACCACTGCACACCACATCCACCCCACCACTGCACCCCATCCCCCCCCCCCACACACCACACCCCAATACGCACACACCCACCCCACCACACCACATCCACCCCACCACTGCACCCGATCCCCCACCCCCCCACACCACACCCATACCGCAACCCCACCCACCTGCACAACACTTCCACACCACAACTCGCCCCATCCCCCACCCCCACACCCACCACATACACACCAATACCCACACCCACCCACCCTGCCACTGACGCCCACATGCACCCCCACCCACCACACCCACCCACTGCACCCGCACCCCCACCCCACACACCCCCGCACACCCCACCCCACCCTGCACACCACATCCACCCACCACTGCGCCCCCATCCCCCTCCCCCCACCACACCACACCCCAACTACCGCATACCCCACCCACCCCTGCACAAACATCCACCCACCACTGCACCCCCACCCCCACACACCACACCCCAATACCGCACACCCACCCACCCCTGCACACCACATCCACCCCACCGCTGCACCCCACCCCCACTCCCAGCTACTGATGCGGACAATGTGTGTATTTAAGAGGGTTAAACTATAACACCGCCTCCCTCTCCCACCCCTTGCATCTGGTGTGCAGACGGTTGAGCGGGGGGGGGGGTGACGGGGGGGGGGGGTAGGGGAGGGGGGGGGGCGGCGGAGGAGTGGGCCATGGTGGCCTTGAGGGTTGGGGGGAGCGGGTAGGGGGGAGGGGGCGGGGTCATTTTACCACCACCCACACCACTTCAGAAAAAGAGAAAATGATCAAGAAAAGAGAAATAAATATATAAGTATGGTGTTTGTTCTCTGTGGCCATATGGTTAGTGTCTGACTTTTTTTCTAGGTCAGACTCCTAATCTGAAGGTCGGTGTTTCGATTCCCCATGCCTCCACCTCTGCCAATTTGGATTTCCACCGCTGTGGATAACTTACAGCATCATCAAAGGCCAGTTGCTCTCAAACCATGTATATGTGGCGTGGGAGGTTAAAAATCCTTTGGGTCGGTAAAAGTGTAGGCTGGGGCTTTCTATCGACAAACTGTCTAATGGTGAAAACAAGTCTATTCAGGCTTATCCATCATAATAGGCAGTATAAATCTTCAAGAAAAGGAAAAAAGGAAAAAAAAAGAAGTAAAAGTAATAGAAACAAATAAAATGTGAATAAGAGAAACTACTTTGAATAAACCAGTAGATCCGGCCAGACATGTGTAACAAAGGTAGACGACTCATCCCCCTCACTTCCCTCCCTTCCCCTCCTTTCCCGCCACCTCTCTTACCCTCCCTTCCCCATCTCTCTTACCCTCCCTTCCCCATGTCTCCCCTGTTTACCTTCCCCTCTGGTGCCCTCCCCTCCATACCCCTTCCCTCCCTTCCCCCTTCCCCTCCCTTCCCTCCCCTATCCCCCCCTTTCGCTTCTTTTCTCTCCTATCCATTCCCTACCCTGCCCCTCCCTGTCCTCCCCCCCTCCCATCCTTCCCCTCTCCGAATCCCTTACCTGCCCCTCCCTTTCCTCCCATTCCCTGTCCTCTCCTCTCTCTCCTCCCCTACCTTCCCTTCTTTTCTCTCCAATCCACTCCTTACCCTTCCCCTCCCTTCCCGCTCCCATCCTTCCCTCCCTTCCCGCCCCCGTCCTCTCCCCTTCCCCCTTCTCCTTCTCCTCCTCCCTTCCCCCTACTCCAAACCAATCCCTCCCTTCCCCGTCCCCTTTCCCCTCTTCCCCTCCTCTCTGAATCTCCTTCCCTTTCTCTCCTTACCTCCCCTCCCCCTCCCCTTCCCCTTCCCTCCCCTTTCCCTTTCATCCCCTCCCCCTTCCCTCCCTTCCGTCCCTCCCTATCCCTCCCCTTCCCTTCCTTCCCCTCCCTTTGCCCTTTGCCTTCCCGTCCTAAAATGTGTTTGAGTATCAGCAGGGACTGACACCCGAATATATTGGGTGTCAGTCCCCGCTGACACTCAAACACATTTTACTAAGTTGCGTTGATTTTTTGGCCCTGCGCCAACAGTTCTACACTGCAGACAGTATGCATCACCTTTTTACTAAGGTAAAACAGGAAAACATTTTAGCCTTTTTGAGGGCAGCTGGACTGTACCACCTCATATAGTTTACTAAATAGATTCTATCAATTATTAATCAAACTTTTCTTTTTCTATGGGAATTTGTTTCCCTTGACCACAAATATATGATTGTGAGCTTTCTAATTTAATGAGTGTCTATTGGCACATACATGATTGTCTGTTTTTACATGTAAAAGCGATGGTTTAAACAAAAAACTAACATTTCTCGCCGTGAATATGGCCTATGCTGTCGACACGGCGTAAAGCAATCACCAATCAATCAATCAAACCCGTCCTTCCCTCTCCCTTGCTTCCCCTCCCAATCCCTTACCTCCTCCCCCCTTCCATCCCTTCCCCCTTCCACTCCCCTCCGTTCCCGTCCCGTCCCCTCCTCGCTCCCTTCCTCCCTTCCCTTCCCCTCCTCCTCTCCTCCCCTCCCCTACTCAAAACCATCTCCCATTGTTTCGTTTTGTTAATATTTACCACATCAAAAAGAAAACCAACTAACAAAACGAAATGCCATCTGTTCTAGCAAGAGATTCTGTTCTGCTCCTGTGCTCCCTACAGGATATGAAGACTGACAAATCTCTCCAGTTAAAGCTGCATAGTCCGATGAAATATCAAATTTTCAAAACCAAACCAATTATCTAGATTTGATTTTACATATCTAACTTAGATACTGATGCACTTATTAAGCATTTGTTTCTGCGTAGAAGGCAATACTGAGTCAATTTAACAGAACCTGTTACTGCAGAAGTCTATGGTGTCAGAGTTTTGGCAAGCTTGCCAAAACTAATTTTCCTTGTTTGCACTCAAAATATCTCAAAAGTTTACCATTTAAAATAAAAGTAACCATGAACTAATGTAAAGTAGATACTAGTGATCGATCTAATATATTTATCTCAGAAAAAATACAGAAATTCAAAATCATCGGACTATGCAACTTTAAGCTAGTTACATCTATCGGCAGCATCTGGAACCACTCTATTCGGGTAGTTTCCCTGAGTGCCTGTGATTTCACATGATATATCTCCATAAAGAATGCATGGACAAATCATAAAATGCCTGATTATATTCAGATATTCATATCACAACAGGCATCAAGCTCTTATCCTTATAATATATATTTTATAAAAGACAACTATATGGTATTTTTTTTCATGAATTTCACTGCAGCTCTCTTCACATGTATTACACCCCACCAGTTAAGCTAGTGACATCTATCGGCAGAATCTGGAACCACTCTATTCGGGTACTTTTCAGCTTAACTGGTGGGGTCTATTAACTATGCAATTCACACTTATCAGTGTGTCCACGTTATTTTCTTCTGCTTCTCCAATCATATTCCACGTCGAATCGAAAACGAGGCTTGATTAGTCTTCTCTCATTTGTTTACAACATAATCTTTCTGTGCATATACGGGACGCGGTTGCCAAATAGGTAGAGCACACAGGCTTCCCGTCTGGAATTTTGACAGTTCAAAACCCAGCTGAGTCAAACCAATGACTTACCAAATTAATACTTGTCGCTACCTAGCCTGGCGCTCAGCATTAATAGGATATGGCAAGGACCCGTTAACTCAGTGTCAGGATAAAGTGATTGAGTGGGAAGTAGGGTCATGGTGCCAGCGGCCTAGTCTCCTAGAGGGGCAGCACTATGAAATTGCCATAAGCTCAGGTAATAACCGCCAAAACGGTATTCAATCTATATTCTTTGTTTTAAATAGCAGCTAGTTTTGCCAACATTGATCACGTCCAACTCAATGATTTGTTTCGGTATAAAGCCTGGTACACACCTCCCGTATAAAACCTAAAACTGCCCATTTCGCGACAAAGTTTGAGTTTGAGTCCGTTTTAGTCTTTAGGTGTGTGACCCCCTATCACACCAGAGCCTTCCGATTCGCGACTTAAAACTCAGTTTTAGGTCTTATACGGGAGGTGTGTACCGGGTTTTATAAGATTAGAAAAATGAATCGGGCAGTTTTAGTCGGGAAACGGGACGGGTTGGGTTGTAACGGGTACCGTCAAGGCAGTCAGTTTTAGCGTGTGAATCGTATATGGGAGGTGTGTACCAGGCTTAAGTGTTGCAAAGTTTATTGTTCAGAGTTTTACGTCCTTGTAACATCTAAAGTCATATCAGGATGGGCACTGACTTATGACAGTGCACACTCATACCCATAGTCATAACAGCTTTATAGTGCTGCCCCAACTGGGAGACCAGACTACCGGTAGCATGACCTGATATCCCTCATAGTCGCATTATCATGACACTGAGCTAACCAGTCCTTGCCTTTTCCTATTACTGCCAAGCGACAGGTATCAATTTTGTAAGTCATTGATTTGACTTGACTGGGAATTGAATTGATCTTCCGCACAGAAAGCCTGCACTCTACCGATTCCGCCAACACTCCCTGGCGAAAGTTTGCCAGTAATTACAGGTGCGCTGGTGAGTGCCTCTGCACCTTCAGTGGTTCACTAGGTATTTAGTGCAATCGCAGATCTCTCAGCACCGACTTTGATTGTATTCAAAAGTGAGGCTATGTTGTGTCCACCAGGGCCCATATTCATGTAGTGGTGCCAGGCGTAGCCGGTGCTTCACGCTAGCTGTAGGGTAGCTATCCGCGGTAGCGGCGGGTTGGAGAAATAGGTCAAGTCGTATTCACCAATGTCGAAGCCGCCGCGGATAGCTAACCATGAGTTTATTTATAGATTTGGGAATTCCCTCGATTTGACAATATGATTAACGCCGCCAAGGCGGCAGGAGCGTTAATAACGGTTTGATTTTAGGGTTAATTTGATTAAATTTCACTTATGGCGTATGTAATTCTGTTAAATATGACAACATTTAATAGATTTGGGCCTAATATATTGCCGCCGATACGGTGGTGATGGCGGCAGCCATGTTTAGTTGACGTTGGACAGTATGGATATCGACGTCGCTGTGGCGGCGGCGATTTGTTTACTTTACATTTGTCGATTCGACAATATGCATAACGGCGGCAATGCGGCGGCGGCGTTAATATCGGTTCGAATTTAGGGTTAAATTGATAAAATTTCACTTATTGCATATGTAATTCTGTTAAATATGATCGCATTGAATAGATTTGGCTGTAATATATCGGCGGCCGCCACACTAACCGACGCAGCTTGCAGTTAAACATGTTTTGAAACTGGGGTAGCTTAGCCTAGGCTACGGTCGGCGGTTAGCGCTGGCACCGGCACATGAATAAGAATTTTCCACCGTTAGCCGGGTGGAGCTACCCTAGCCGCGGTTAAGGCCCTGGCACCAGCACATGAATACGGACTTCCCCGCCCACTCCGCCCAAGGCCTCCACCACCACATCCTTGCTATCTGTCGTGACAACCTGGTGTATCCCTGGACGACCGTCCGCCACTACTCGGAGGCGGTCTTTACCGCGATCGCGGACGGTGCCCTCCCCCACGGTTGGCACGACCCTGTGGCAATAAACCTACTGAGACTGGAGTCCCTCACCATGCCCCCCCAGTCCACCTCAGCCCAACCCCGCTCCGCCGACCCTGCAATGCCCCTCGCCCAGTCCCGCGCCCACACCGACACACGCGTGGCCTACAATAAGGAGACCCACGGCACACTGTGCTACGCATGGAACCGGGACCCCAACTCCTGCACCCACGCAGGCCCGGGGGAGGTCCACGGCCAGGGGGCCTCCAAGCTGCTCCACGCATGCGCATACTGCGCCAATGTGCGAAAGGTCCTCACTAGGCATAGCGAGGACGCCTGCCTAGCAAAGCGCGCCCGGGCAGGGGCTCCCGCCTCGCCGGATTTTTAGGGAGCCGGCACCTCCAGCCCGGCACGGAGGCCCCAGACCGGCCCACAAAACCCACCAAAGCCGCCCACCACACTGCTACCAGCCATCCGGACACCACCGGCCACCCGCCCGAGGCGCGGCCTGCCCGCTGCCTCGGTGCCGCCGCTCCCTCCGGCAACCACCCCCGCCTCGGGCCCCAGCGCCCCCTCAGTAAGGCTCCCATCGCCGCCCGGCTCCACCTCGCCCCAGGCGATACCGCCTTCCTCTGCCAACCCGACCCCACCGACCCCACCACCGACCCGCCCCACGACCCCCCACCCACCGCCCGCGACTTTGCCGCCCCCCTTGCCCGCCCCCGCCGCACCTCCTCCCCCGACCCCCGCCCTGGCCATCACCCTGGCACCACCGACCACCCCGGCAACCACCGCCCACTCGGGCCCCAGCGGCCCCTCAGCAAGGCTCTCATCGCCGCCAAACACAACCCAGCCCAGCCCAGCTTGCCCGAGGCGCGGCCTGACCGCCGCCTCGGCACCGCCGACCTCATCGGCAACCACCTCCCTGTCGGGCCCCAGCGCCCCCTCAGCAAGGCTCTCACCGCCACCCAGCGCCAGTCGCCCACCACGGACCACATCCCTGCCCAGTTTCACGAGGAACCCTCAGACCGCTGCCCAGCCCAGCCTCAAGAGGAACCCTCAGACCACAGTGGGGCAGCATTATAAAATCGTCATGAATTTGCACTGTCACAAGTCGATACGCATCCTGATATGACTAGATGTTGCCAGGACCTAAAACTCCAACAACCAACCAACCAACCAACAAGTTGGGTATCCATCCTGATATGACCTTAGATGTTGCCAGGACGTAAAATAAACAAACAGCAATGAGAATTTTGATGTCGGAAGTGATGCATCGGGTAGGCCTGACTAGTCAGCTTAGTCAAAGCACTGCATGAAGTCGCTGTCATGGACTCCAACACCCAGACGCCTAAGAAATGTCAGTTGGTCCTATTCGGCTCAGTCAAAACACTGCATGAAGTCTGTGTCATGGACATTGACCCCCAAATATACAAGAAATGTCATTTGGTTCAATTCGGCTCAGTCAAAACACTGCATGAAGTCTGTGTCATGGACTCTGACCCCCAAATATACAAGAAATGTCAGTTGGTCCAATTCGGCTCAGTCAAAACACTGCATGAAGTCTGTGTCATGGACTCTGACCCCCAAACATACAAGAAATGTCAGTTGATCCAATTCGGCTCAGTCAAAACACTGCATGAAGTCGGTATCATGGACTTTGACACACAGACATACAAGAAATTACAGTTGGTCCAATTCGGCTCAGTCGAAACACTGCATGAAGTCTGTGTCATGGACTCTGGTACCCAGACATATAAGATTGGTTCGAGCTGTCAGCTGTCAGAGACGGGCCAACCCTTTGGTTGGTTGTTGTTGGAGTTTTACACCCTGGCAACATCTAAGGTCATATCAGGATAGGTACCGACTTGTGACAGTGCACACTCATAGCGAATTTATAGTCCTCCCACACTAGGCAATCAGGCTACCAGCACCATGACCCAATATCCCACTCAGTCACATTATCCTGACACTGAGGTAACCAGTCCTTGCCCTATCCTATTAATGCCATGCGAGCGCCAAGCTAGGAAGCGACTAATATTAATTTTGTACGTCATTGGTTTGACTCAACCAGGAATTTAATTCTGGGAGGCCTGTGCTCTACCGATTCGGCCACCGCGCCTTGTGCCAACACTTTGGTAGTTGACCTTAGATGTTGCCAGGATGTAAAACCCCAACAAATAAACTTTGGTAGTTGGAATCGGTGAATATAACATAATGATGTGGTAGGCAGCTGGGTAGAGAAAGTTAATGGTAGTTACTGAGTCCTTCCCTGAACCTTGGTCCATCTATTTGGTTATGATGGAGATATTTCTTCTCTTTTTTGGGGGGTCAAATCAGTTGCCTTTGTGTGTTAAAGCTGCATGGTCCGATGAAATATCAAATTTTCAAAACCAAACCAATTATCTAGATTTGATTTTACATATCTAACTTAGATACTGATGCACTTATTAAGCCTTTATTTCTGCATAGAAGGCAATAGTGAGTCAATTTAACAGAACCTGTTACTGCAGAAGTCTATGGCTTCACAGTTTTGGCAAGCTTGCCAAAACTAGGTTTCCATGTTTGCAGTCTAAATATCTCAAACGTTTACCATTTAAAATGAAAGTAACTTTGAACTAATGTAAAGTAGATACTAGTGATCGAAATAATATATTTTTCTCAGAAAAAATACAGAAATTCAAAACCATCGGACTATGCAACTTTAAGTATGGTAGCAATATTACATGTATTTAAAGTTGCATTGTCCGATGGTTTTGAGTGTCTGTCATTTTCTGAGATAAATATATTAGGCTGATCGTTATAATCTACCTTACTTTAGTTTTAAATAACTTTTATTTTAAGTGGCTAACTTTTGAGATATTTGAAATGCAAATATGAACAAATAATGTTGGCAAGCACGCCAAAACTCTGATGCCAGTCTTCTGCAGTAACATATTCTATTAAATTGACTCTGTATTCCCTTCTAGGTGACAACATATGTTATATAAGTGCACCAGTATCTCAGTTAGATATGTAGATTCAAATCTAGATAATTGTTTTGGTTTTGAAAATTTGATGTTTTCATCAAACTATGCAGCTTTAACCTGTTGCACAAAATGTATCAAAAGTATGTTTCTATGATTTTGTGCTAAACTGAAAATGTGGAAATTTACGTAACGACCCTTTGCATTTACTTTCTTATAATGATTTCTTTTTTCAACTTTTTTCTTGTAGGACATCATCTATTTTGCCTAACTGTAAGTGTAATTTATTAAATCTTGTTTGAATTGTTTGTATATGTTAAAATTACTTTTTGGATATGTGTTTGAATTCCATGTCACACAAACAAAAAAGTCTTGTTGGATGTGTGTTATATTTTCATGTTACAGAAGTGAATTTAAAGCTGCATAGTCTAATGAAATATAAAATTGTCAAAACCAAACCAATTATCTAGATTTGATTTGACATATCTAACTTAGATACTGATGCACTTATTAAGCATTTGTTTCTGCATAGAAGGCAATACTGAGTCAATTTAACAGAACCTGTTACAGCAGAAGTCTATGGTGTCAGAGTTTTGATAAGTTTGCCAAAACAAATTTTCCTTGTTTGCACTAAAAATATCCCAACAGTTTACCATTTAAAATAAAAGTAACTTTGAACTAATCTAAGGTAGATAAATACTAGTGATCGATCTAATATATTTATCTAAGAAAAAATACAGAAATTCAAAACCATCGGACTATGCAACTTTAACATATAGCTCCAGTCCTGATATGACCCTAGATGTTGCTAGGATGTAAAATTCCAACAACCAACCAACGCATAGCTCAATTTGGATAAGATCAAATTCAAAAAGTGAAATAGCTTTTTTTTCAACTCTAACATATGCACAACATTGTAAATATACTTATGAACATGGATTCCGCTATTATTTGGAAGGTTTTCTGCTATTATTATTTGGAAGGTTTTCACTTTTGGTCTCCCATGTCAGGCTGACTCAGTAAGACTACAAGCGCTGGCTGGCTTTTCACGCTAGAGGTCGCGGTTTCAAAATTTGACTGAGTCAAAATCAACAATTTACTAAGGCCTGGTACACACCTACCGTATATGATTCGTGCACTAAAACTCGCGACTCGACCCGACCCGCTTAAAACTGAAAACGGGCCGATTCATTTTTCGAATCGCGAATCGCAATCGTAATCGGCCCATTTTAGCCCTAAAACTGAGGTTTTATGCGCGAATCGCAATCGCTAGGTGTGCGCTCCCCGCGCACACCTAGCGATTTTTGTGTGCGAAACGGGCAGTTTTAGATCGTATACGGTAGGTGGGTGCGCACAAACGGTAGGTGTGTACTAGGCATAAGTTGATCCTTGTCGCTATCTAGCGTGGGCCTCGGCAATAATAAGATAGGGAAAGAACTGGTTTGTACAGTATCAGGATAAAGTGACTGAGTAGGATATTGGGTAATGGTGCCAGTGACATGGTCTCCCAGTGGGGCAGCACTATAAAGTCACCACGCATGTGGACTTTGAGATATTGGTACCCGTCATTATATGACCGTAGATGTTGCTAGGATGTAAAAATCCACCATAATAAATATATAATCAACAAAGTCTGAACCATTAGGTGAATAATCCAACAATTGAATTAAACCGTCTGACCTATTTAAATGAAACCTTAGTAGCAACATGGTGGAGACATTCAACAAAAGAATTGCCGACAGTTTGTTAGTTTAGCGTGGTTATATTTCTTTCTTTTACCGAGACAATATTTTAAAATCTTTTTATGTATTTATTTATTTGTGGTCGTGATGGTCGTTGATTTGTTTGCTTTCTGGTTTTCTATTTAAAGCCGCATAAGCCGGTGAACGCATCAACATTTCTAATCGAAAATAGATTCTGTAGGTCTCCCGTGCGGAAGGTCGGGAGTTCAATTCCCGGTCGAGTCAAACCAATGACTTACAAAATTGATACTTGTCGTTTCCTCACCAGGCGCTCGGCATTATTAGGAGAAAGCAAGGACTGGTTGGCTCTGTGTCAGGATAATGTGACTGAGTGGGATATCAGGTCATTGTGGTGGTAGCCTGGTCTCCCAGTGGGGCAACATTATAAAGTCTCCATGAGTGTGCACTGTCACAAGTCGGTACCTGTCCTGGTATGACCTTAGATGTTGCCAGGACGTAAACCTCCAACAACCATCTGTTACTGCTGAAGACAATGGGGTTCTTTTTTTTGGTCAAGTATGCCAACATTAATTTAGCATGTTTACACTTCAAATATATTCTACGTTAATCAGTTTAAAGCTACGTTATTTCAAACTAAAGTAAGTGGTTGAACTAAAGTAAGTGGTTGACCTGTGGAATGACCTGTCGGAGAGTGTCGTAGCAGCGGAGTCGGTGAACTGTTTCAAGTCCCAACTGGATGCATACTGGTCAAGCATTACATATATCTTGGAGCCAGTGACAGTTGCTACGATCGACCACATCTGAAGAACTGTGTCCATTTCTATTAATTAAGAGCGGCTAACAGGTCCAAGGCCTATTATAGCTGTATCCTATTGATTGATTGATTGAAGGTGGGATTATAATGATGATCAACCTAATAATATATTTATTTCAGAAAATAACAAATATGGCAGAAATTCAAAACCATAAGATTATGCAACCTTAAAAGAGGACACAAACACAACTAATATAACTTTAAATGTTCATAAATATCGTGTTTCAATATAATGAGTGTATTTCTACCCAGAAGGAATACAATGTCACTTTAATCATAATAATAATAGAACATATCACTTCATCTGGGTTTACTTCAAATATTAAAAAAAGTTAACCCTTTAATAAAATAAAAGTGAATCCAAAACTAATATATCTTTAAAGCAAAATAAAAGAGGGAGAAACTCAAAATCGCCGATTATGCACCTTTAATTTTTAGCATAGGCAGTCATGGATTTGTTATTTTTATTTTGTTTAGTTTCCTCAATATTTTTTTTGTTAGCCTAGACAATCGATGATTTGTTGACAACGCGTGGACCAGACACAACCAGACGACCCAGACTAAATCTAAACACAATGCAAGGGTTGCTATGAGTCTCTCCTGACACCATTTTTTTGTTCCTCTTTCCCGCCCTTTTCACGGCGTTTTTCCCGCCAAAACCACGCAGTGTCGTCTGCTGGCGCCAAAAGTCGTCTGCTGTCGCGAAAACAGTAAAATCTGACCCCAAGCAGCATCTAGTAGTAGTTGACACACGCCGCGACGTCATGTAATACCCGTAAAGGCGGAAGTGGGATCACCGAAATAGCACATATCTACAAGCTGTAATCTAAGCGAGGTATTCACATCTTAGCGAATTCAATTAACTTTAACGACAGGTGACCAGATGCAAATGGCGTCGTTTCTTGTCAGCGTGAACTAGCATTTGTGTCTGTGGCCTTTTTTTTATTAGTTTTATTTGTTTTTATTGACGCATAATGAATGCCATCTGTGTAGAGAATATCTTTGTATAATTCTTTGTGCTCTGTATTTCCTTTGTCACCATGTATACTCTCTGGTCCCCTCGCCTTCCTTTCTTGTCTTTCTCCCCCTCCCCCGTCTTATTTCTTCTTTCTTTCTTTCTTTCTTTCTTTCTTATTTTTGTTCTTCTTTCTCTTTTTATTATTTCTTCCTTTCTTTCTGTCTTATTTTTGTTCTTTCTTTCTCTTTTTATTTCTTTCTTCCTTTCTTTCTGTGATATTTTTGTTCTTTCTTTCTCTCTTTTCTTTCTTTCTTTCTTTCTTTCTTTCTTCCTTTCTTTCTTATTCTTGTTCCTTCTTTCTTTCTCTTTTTCTTTCTTCCTTTCTTTGTCTTTTTTTCACTTTTTTTCCTTCTTTTTGTTCTTTCTTTCTTTCTTTCTTCCCTTCTTTCTTTCTTCCTTTCTTTCTTTCCTTCTCTCCTTTACTTCTTTGTTT
Source organism: Branchipolynoe longqiensis (assembly GCA_030323885.1). NCBI lineage: Eukaryota > Metazoa > Annelida > Polychaeta > Phyllodocida > Polynoidae > Branchipolynoe > Branchipolynoe longqiensis. The sequence goes on from CM059203.1 coordinate 3,002,043, forward strand.
CTTCATTCATATATATTTTCATCTTTCTTGATGGACCAGACGGGATGGCTGAATGAGTTAGAGCATCCGTCTCCAGTGTTGGTAGATCGTGGGGTCATGGGTTCGAACCCTGGTCGAGTCAAACAGATGACTTAAAAATTGATACTTGTCGCTTCCTAGACTGGTGCTCGGCATTAATAGGATAGGCCAAGGACTGGTTGGCTCAGTGTCAGGATAATGTGACTGAGTGGAATATCCGGTCATTGTGCTGGCGGCCTGGTCTTCCAGTGGGGCATTACTAAAAAGTTGCCATGAGTGCACACTGTCACAGGTCGGCACCCGTCCTGATATGACCTTAGATGTTGCTAGGACATAAAACAACAAACAAACAAACAATCCTTCTTGATTTATTTCCTTTCTTTCTCCATTTGTGCTTGCACAAACATGCTCATGTATTATTTGCGGTTAAAAGAAGAAATAACGAAATAAGAAGGGCTAATTGCAATTATTTCCTGAAACAATTTTTGTTTAAGAATTTAAAAAAAAGCCAGACAGGCCTCGAAACATGCAAGTTAAAAACTTCCAACCTGTGAACAATGTCAGCCGGATTCACCCGTATTTAATCTTTTTTAACACAATACTTTTTAAATAAGTAGGTGTTTTTGGACGATGCTGCTATCTTTGATGTGAAACCAGACGGGATGGCCGAATGAGTTAAAGTGATGGTAGATTGTGGGATCATGAGTTCAATCCTGGTCGAATTAAACCAATGACTTAAAAATTGATACTTGACGCTTCCTAGCCAGGCACTCGGCATTATTAGGATAGGGCAAGGAGCAGTGGAATGAGGAAGACCAATCGTCCATGATTGAAATTCCCCATTCTTAAACAACTAATCTACCAAACAAAAAAACACACAAAAACGGAGGGGTTTTGTCATGATGTCTTTTAACTTACCCCCACCCAGACTCCCTCAAGCCCCCCCCCCCCCCTCCCATTCTGCCAACCCATCTTCCCTCCTCCCCAAAACCACACTCTCACCCACTCCCAACCCGCCCCCCCCCCTCCTTCCTCCCCCTCCCCTTCCTCCCCCACCTACTCCCTACCATCTAACCAGACGGGATGGCCGAATGAGTTAGAGCGTCCCTCTCCTGTTTTGGGAGATTGTGGGATCCGAACCCATGGGATCATGTGTTCGAACCCTGGTCGAGTCAAACCAATGACTTAAAAATTTATACTTGTTGCTTCCTAGCCAGGCGCTTGGCATTATTAGGATATGGCAAGGACTGGTGTGCTCAGTGCCAGGATAATGTGACTGAGTGGGATATCAGGTCATGGTGCTGGTGGCCTGGTATCCCAGTGGGGCAGCACTATAAAGTCACCATGAGTGCGCAATGTCACAAGTCGGTACCCATCCTGATATGACCGTAGATGTTGCTAGGACCTAAAACAACAAACAAACAAACCCTACCATTTCCCTTCCCCTTACTCCACGACTCTCCCAATCGCCCCTCGCCCTTCTTCTCCTTCTGCTTCCCCCCTCCACTCCCCTCCCCTCCCATCCCCTCCCCTCCCATCCCCTCCCCTCCCCTCCCCTCCCCTCCCCTCCCCTCCCCTCCCCATCCCTTCCTATCTATTCCTCTTACCTCTCCCCCACTCCCCTCTCCTTACCTGCCCTCCCCTCCCCTCCATTTCCCTCCACTCCCCTCCCCTGACATGCCCCCTCCGTTCAATTCCCCTGCCCTCCCACCTCCTCTCTACTCCTGTTTACCTCCTCTCCTCCCCTCCCCACCCCTCCCCTCCCCTCCCCTTCCCCATCCCCATCCCCTCCCATCTATTCCTCTTACCTGTCCCTCCCCTCCCCTCCCCACCGCACCCGTCCATTCCCCTCCACTCCCCTCCTCACATGTCCCATCCCTCCCCCCCACCTCCCCCTGCTGTCGACCCTCCCCCTCCCTCTTCCCTGCTCCCTCCAGCAGCCGTCCCCTCTTTCTTTCCCCCTCTCTCCTCCCTCCAGCCCTCATCCCTCTCACATCTCCCACTCTCCAAAGAGCTCTTCCCCTCACTCCTCCCACCTCACACCCCTTCTCAGTCCTCCCACCCCCCGTCACTTCCTCCTCCCACTCCCCACTCCTCACACCCCTCTTTGCCCTCTCCCGTCCCTCCCACCTGCACCCCTACCTCCTCCCCTCCCCTCCTCAATACCACTGGATAACCATGCCAAGAGTAGCCAGATAACACACCACACAGCTACGTACAATCCTATGATATGTAAATAGGAGTAGGCTAGTCTAGTAATAGTTTGTTTTGTTTGTTTGTTGTTGTTTTATGTCTTAGCAACATCTAAGGTCATATCAGGACAGGGGTCTAGTAATAAGAGTAGAACAAAATAAAATACATATATGCCAAGAAAATCCAAAAAAAACTAACATAGGTTACTAACCAGACCAACCAATTATCTATCTGCTACTGAAATGCAGGCAATAAAATAACTCAGCAGCAGCTACTGTGTGGTAAGATAACACCAACACTACAACATTGGCCAGCATTGAAAACAAGCCTGGGTACCCGGGCTTATATGCTATGGACAGTATAAATGCAGCGTCAATAACAAAAAAAAAAATTTAAATATTAAAATTAAAATGACCGATTTGAGAACATTGATTTTATTATTCTAATTAACCCACCTGGTCCTCATGAGATTTTTTAAAAAATAGAGTGAAACATTGAGTAGTGACATGTGCGTGTTATTTGTTAACCGAGCGGTTTTTTATTCACTCTCGGCATGATGTGTGTGACCTTCGGTAAACTCCTCCCCCGCACAAATTTGCGCTACACTCTGTGCATGTGCACACAATTCAGTCAACTAATGCTAGGAGTGGGAGTATCGCAGACAGCCAGTTCATGCTCTCACAATGAGTTGTGTGCAGCACAATGAGTTGTGTGCTGAATTGTTTGCATTTGTAGTGACTCATAAAAACATTTAGACTTTTTGGGGTTTGTCCGCTTAGTCACGAACAGGTATTACACAGGCGGGGCTTGAATGCATCCTTTCCAACTGGTCCTTGATGAAGGACTGAAACTGCGACATGGTGTGTTTACAACACCGGAAGTTGGTAGTGTCCCCCCAAGTTCAGGTCATGGTGCCGAAGGCCTGATTTCCCAGTGGGACAGCACTATAAAGTCGCCTTCAGTTTGTTTGTTGTTTTACGTCATAGCAACATCCAAGGTCATATCAGGATGGGTCCTGACTTGTGACAGTGCACACTCATGGTGACTTTATAGTGCTGCCCCAATGGGAGTGGGAGACCAGGCCGCCAGCACCGTGTCCTGATAATGTGACATCCCATTCAGTCACATTATCCTGACACTGAACCAACCAGTCCTTGCCCTATCCTAATAGTAATAGTGCCGAGCGCCTGGCTAGGAAGTGACAAGAATCAATTCTTAAGTCATTAGTTTGACTCGCCCAAGGTTCGAACCCACAAACTCATGGGTTCGGATCCCCCAAACACCCAAAACAGGAGACGGACGCTCAACTCATTCGGCCATCGCATCTGGTCAGTCGCCATGAGCGAGAACTGTCACAAGTTTGTTTGTTGTTGTTTTATGTCCTAGCAACATCTAAGGTCATATCAGGACAGGTACCGACTTGTGACAGTGCATACTCATGGTGACTTTATAGTGCTGCCCCACTGGGAGACCAGGCCACCAGCACCATGACCTGATATCCCACTTAGTCACATTATCCTGACACTGAACCAACCAGGCCTTGCCCTATCCTAATAATGCCGAGCGCCTGGCGAGGAAGCAACAAGTATCAATTTTTAAGTCATTGTTTTGACCCGACCAGGGTTCGAAGCCACGCTCACCATGGTCTACCAACACGGGAGACGGACGCTCTAACTCATTCGGCCATCCCGTCTGGTTACTGTCACAAGTAGATACCCGTCCTGATATGACCTGTTGTCAGGACGTAAAACTCCAACAACCAACCAACCAACAACAACGCCAGCCACATGTGTGTTGTGTTTGCTTTCGCCCGTCTGGGCGTGTAGATAGACAGACGGGTGACTTCTGCTAGTAGGGTCTGGAGACAGACACTAGTCCACGGCCAGTGCGCTCAAAGTCCACCAGGTCTCCAGGCAACCACCACCAGCCACCAGCGGCGCTAGTGGTGCTGGTGGAAGTGGTGGTGGTGCTGGAGGTGGAGGTGGTGGTGCTGGTGGTGCTGGAGGTGGTGGTGGTGGTGCTGGTGGTGCTGGTGGTGGTGGTTGTGGTGATGGTGGTGGTGCTGTTGGTGGTGGTTGTGGTGATGGTGGTGGTGGTGCTGGTGGTGTTGGTGGTGGTGATGGTGATGGTGGTGCTGGTGGTGCTGGTGGTGGTGGTGGTGGTGGTGATGGTGGTGGTGGTGGGTGGTGGTGGTGGTGATGGTGCTGGTGGTGCTGGTGGTGCTGGTGGTGATGGTGGTGGTGGTGGTGATGGTGGTGGTGCTGCTGGTGGTGCTTGTGGTGATGGTGGTGCTGGTGTGAAGGTGTGGTGGTGGTGTGGGGTGGTGTGGTGTGTGTGGTTGGTGGTGGTGGTGATGGTGATGGTGGTGGTGATGGTGGTGGTGGTGGTGCTGGTGGTGGTGGTGGTAGTGGTGCTGGTGCTGGTGGTGGTGGACCTGGTGCTGGTCCTGGTTGCGCTTGGTGTGAATCTGGCTTCTCAACCAGTGGTCCATAACTTGTTCATCAAAGGCTATGTATGGTAAGTGATGTCCTGTCTGTGGGAAAGTGCACATAAAAGACCCCTTCCTGCTTATCGGAAAGAGTAGCCTATTTGGCGGCAGCAGGGTTTCCTCCAAAGAAATATGTCAGAATGACCAGCTGTTTGATGTTCAAAAGCCGATGATACAATAAAAAAATGTGCTCTAGAGGTATCATTAAAAAACAAGCTTTTTTTCAAATCTGGCTTGTTTGGGCAGTATTCGCCTTGTCATCGGCTTGTCCTTGGTTTGTGCTGAGCTTGCACTTGGCTCGTGCTCTGCCTGTAGTAGACCTGTGTTCACCCTGTGTGCGGCTTGTACTCAGCTTTTAAAAAGGTATTACAAGTTGTTACAAGCTGTTACAAGCTGCATAACAGCCTTTAGCACCTTGTAAGTTGCACAAAGATTTTTAACTTTCTCCTTGATAGAGCGGCAAACACATAGAAAATGGACTTCCATCCGAAATAATCGAAGCTCCATCACTAAATGCATTGTAAAACAAACCCGTTCAATTTAGGAGTCAGTATCGGTATAGTCAGTCCTCACCACGTGACCACTATAATTGATACCCCAGTCACACGAGGCCTGCGTTCGCTTACGATCGATTTGTGACGTCAAAACATCCTCATTGCGCCCTCCTTATGGCCTCCTTGAGTGCTGGCACCGCAAGGATGCCAACCTCCGGGCATCCATTTCGGAAATTTTGGATGCAAGGAGGTTGCAGCTGCTGCACCTGCAACCTCCTTGCATCCTGTTCTGATGACGCCATTCAAATCTGCTTGGCGCCCTTGTGCTGACCTGGTGCCGCCCTGGCGCCGACCTGGCACCGACCTCTTGGTTGCTGATTTGCCGGCGACCTCGCGAATCTGGTGCCAATTTGGCGCCAACCTGGCGGCACCAACGCATGCGACGCCGCACTCACCGTGTGGTCGGTGGCGCAGACTCGGCGCCGCCCTTTCCCCAACCCGGCATGGCCCTGGCTCAGCCCTGGCACACCCCTGGTGCGGCCCTGGCACCAACCACGTATTTTAATCAATGTATCGAGTTGGACACTGGAAGGTTGGCGTCCTTTTGGCCATAAGGAGGTTGGTGGCGAACGCTGGCTCTCGTGTGACTGGGGTATAAGATAGTTGTATATATAGACAGGCCAAATCTGTTAACAGGCCTACATATATGAACAGAACAAGATAAGTATAAGCAGAATTATCAGTGTACTCAGGTTATGCTTGGGTTGTGCTCGGTTTGTGCTTGGCTTCTGTCCGACTTGTACTCGACTTGTGCCCAAACTCACCCACTCATCCACCCACTCACTGAATCACCCACTCACCCACCCACTCACTAACCCACCCACTCACTGAATCACCCACTCATCCACTCACCCACTCACTCAGCCACCCACTCATCGACCCACCCACTCATCCACTCACCCATCCACTCATCCACTTACACACCTACTCATCCACTCACTCACTCACCCACTCACTCACCCACCTACTAATCCACTCACACACTCACCCACCTACTAATCCACTCACCCACTCACCCACCCACTCACTCAAGCACCCACTCATCCACTCACCCACCCACCCACTCATCCACTCACTCAACCACCCACTCAACGACTCAATCATACCAGACGGGATAGCCGAATGAGTTGAGCATCCCTCTCCCGTTTTGGTACATCATGGAATTCGAACCCATGGGTTTGAACCCTGGTCAAGTCAAACCAATGACTTAGAAATGTGTACTCATCATTTCCTAGCCAGGTGCTCGGCATTATTAGGATAGGGCAAGGACTGGTTGGCTCAGTGTTAGGGTGACTGAGTGGGATATCAGGTCATGGTGTTGGCAGCCTGGTCTCCCAGTGGGGCAGCACTAAGAAGTCGTCATGAGTGGGCACTGTCGCAAGTCGATACGCATCCTGACATCATCTTAGATGTTGCCAGGACGTAAAACGCCAACAACCAACCAACCAACCAACCCACTCATTCACTCACCGCCATACTCACTGAGCCACTCACCTTCACTCAATCACTCACCGACTCACACAGTCACTCACCCACCCACCCACATACTCACCTGGCCACTCACATTCACTCAACCACTCACCCACTCACACAGTCACTCACTCACCCACCCACATACTCACTCGCCCACTCTCACTAAGCCACTCTCACTCATCCACTCACAAAACCACCCAATCACACACCCAGACCCACCCACCCACACACACGCGCGTGCCTGGACAGTGGATAAACAACAGGAACCAGCTTGGAACTGGGTCAGCGCGGGCCGCGTTGCATTGTGGGTGTGAGCGGAAGGAGGAGGACGCCGGCTGTATGACCACAATAATCCCTATTCTGCTGCATGATAATAACACAATGATATATTGTGTATACATGTGTGTGTCCAACTGCGTCTGTGTGTGTCAGTATGTGTGTTCGCGCGCCTGTGTGTGTGGGGGGGGGGGGCTGTGTGTGCGCACGCAGCCATCTGACACCTGGGGGTGGGGGGTAAAACTAGTACTAGTACAGACACTGCGTCACAGTGCGTGCGCACCTGGTGGTGACAGTCAGCGGCCACTGTCACTGCTGTCAGTGTCACAGGGCCCCTGTCAGTCCCCTGTCACTGCTGTCACTGTCATCGGGCTTCTGTCACTGCTGTCAGGTTCACTGATCCCCTGTCACTGATGTCAGTGTCACTGAACCACTGTCACTGTCACCGAACCCCTATAAGTGCTGTCAGTGTTACTGAACCCCTATCACTGTCAGTGTCACCGATCCCCTGTAACTGATATTAGTGTCACCGAACCCCTATCACTGTCACCGATCCCCTGTCACTGATGTTAATGTCACCGAACCCCTATCACTGTCACCGATCCCCTGTCACTGAAGTTAGTGTCATCGAACCCCTATCACTGTCACCGATCCCCTGTCACTGATGTTAGTGTCACCGAACCCCTATCACTGTCACCGAGCCCCTGTCACTGATGTTAGTTTCACCGGGCCCCTATCCCCGCTGTCAGTGTCACCGGGCCTCTGTCATTACTGTCAGTGTCACTGGGCCTCTGTCACTGCTGTCACAGTGTCATCCTCATGTTACCGAGTCCCTGTCACTGCTGTCACCGTGGCAACGTACTACCCTTTTAGTGTCGCTCTCACCACTGTCATTCTCTCTCCTCCTGTCTTCGACTCCCTCTTTCTCTGTTTGTTTGTCTCTCTCTCTCTCTCTTCCCCCTCTCTCTCCCTCCCCCCCCTCTCTCTCACTCCCTCTCCCTCCCACCCCATAAATATATCTAGGGTGATATATATATTTATATATATATATTTATATATATTCACACGCACACATTTTATAGTTGATTTCCGTCCGTCCCTCTGTCTGTGTCTCTCTCCATCCATCCCATGCTATCTCTCTCGTTTTATATGCACACACAATAGTACACATTGGATGTCCACCACCTCCTCCCCTCCCACTCCCTTTTCTCTCCCCCCTACCCCTCCCCTCTTCTGCCTTCCTCTCTCCTCCCCCTCCCTCCCATCCTCTCTTCTCCTCTCCTCTGCCCCTTCCCGCCCCCTCCACTCCACTCCACCCCCCCTCCCCTCTGACGTCCTCTCCTCCCCCCATCCCCTCCCCTCTCCACCCCACCCTTCATCTCCCACCCCGCCACCCCTACCCACTATCCCCCCCCCCCATTCCCCTCTCCACCCCACCCTTCCTCTCCCTCCCCCCACCCCTACTCTCTCCCCTCTCTCCACTCCAACCCTTCTCCTCCACCCCTCCCCAACCCATACTCCTCGCTCCTCCCCCTCGCCCCCTCTCCACCCCACCCATCCTCTCCCTCCCCTCCCCCACACCTACTCCTCCTCCCCTCACCTCCCCTCTCCACCCCCACCCTTCTCCTCCCTCTCCCTCCCCTTTTCACCCCACCCCACCCCACCCTTCCCCTCCCTCCCCTCTCCCACCCCCACCTTCACCTCCCTCCCCCTCCCCCCACACCTCCTCATCACCCCCCCCTCCCCTCTCTCCTCCCTCGTCCCTGCCACGCTCTCTTTCCTAGAGTGGATATATTTTCCCGCTCACAAAAAGGCGCCAAGGACTGGGAGATCTGGAGTGTGGAGGGTCGAGGAGGAGTGTGTGTTGGAGTGAGGAGGAGTGAAGGGGAGTGAGAAGGAGTGAAAGGGAGTGAGGAGGAGTGTGTGGGAGCGTGGAGGAGTGAGGAGGACTGAGGAGGAGTGAGGGGGGCTGAAGGGTGGGCGGTGTTGCTTCTCTTGGTGCAGGGTGTTGCTGGTACCGTGTGTTTGTGGGAGGAAGGCAGGGGGGGGGGCGGGGGGGCGGGGGGCAGTGGGGGGGGGGGGGCAGCGGGGAGGAGCTGAAATGGCAGGAGGCGAACCTTGTGGAGTGGTACACTGAACCCGGGCAGCCAGCTGGGAGAACTCTAATAAGGTTAGTCCTGTTTGCTTCGGTGTCAGATTGACTACATTATGCTAGTGTCGCAGTGTGCCTAGTTTGTGTCATAAATATATATATATTTATATATATATATATATATATATATAGGAACCCAGTTGGGAGATGGCTAATATTAGTAAGGTTAGTCCTGTTTGCTTTGGTGTCACATGACTGTATTGATTCTTTTATGCCAGTGTTGCCTAGTTTCTGTCATATATATATATAATATATGTACGGAACCCCGTTGGGAGAACTCTAATATTAATAAGGTTAGTCCTGTTTGCTTTGATGTCAGATGACTGTATTAATTCTTTTATGCCAGTGTTGCCTAGTTTCTGTCATATATATAATATATGTACGGAACCCCGTTGGGAGAACTCTAATATTGATAAGGTTAGTCCTGTTTGCCTTGTTGTCACATGACTGTATTAATTCTTTTATGCCAGTGTTGCCTAGTTTCTGTCATGTATATATATATATATATATATATATATATATATATATTTATATATATTTATATATATATATATATATGTGCTATATAATTTATTATATGACTATAAAGGGGCGGAGTTTATATCTTATCCTTTTTATCATACTTTAATTAATTCCTCGCTATTTATTATGTACGTCTTATTTATTTGTTGATATTTGCTGCGGGCCGGAACCCGCGTCGCCTGGCTGGCACCACGTCCATGCAGCCATAGCCCAGCCAACGCACGTCACGGTCACATGAGCTCCGAATTTTGTCCACCACTCCTCGTCTCGTCTCTTTATTTTATACTCCGGAGTCGTAGCCTATTATATATATATATATATATATATATACTCTCATAGATATCTTTGTATTTATATCCACACAAACACACATATATATATCGCCATTCATATTTTCATATCTATCTTCCTACATCTCACCGATGCTTCCATCGGATAGATTTCTGTCTGATATATGCATGTCTGATAATTTGATATACCCTTTGCCTATATACCTACCTTTGACATACTTTTAGGTGACAGAGTTATGTTAGATAGATCTCTCTCTGATAGATCTGTATCTGAAAATACTCTCTGATAGAGCTCTGTCTAATATACCTCTATGTGACAAGCCTCTGACTGATATATCGCTGTCCAACACTAACAGACCTTGATCTGACAGAACTCTGTGTGACAGACCTCTGTCTGATATTCCTCTGTCTGACAGATTTTTGTCTGATATACCTCCGTCTGACAGACATGTGTATGTTATACCCTTGTCTGACAAATCTTTGTTTGACAGACATCTGTCTGACATCTGTCAGTCCAATAATCTTTGTCTGATAGACCTCTGTCAAATAGATCTCTGTCTGACAGACCTCCAGTTGATTGTGATGCACCTCTATCTGACAAACCTCTGTCGGACAGAGTTCTGTCCAATATATATATTTGCCTGACAGACCTTTGTCTGACACTAGTGACAGACCTCTGGCTGACAGACCTCTGTCAGACAGACATCTGTCAGACAGACATCTGTCGGACAGACCTATCTGATATACTTCTGTCCAATATATCTGTTTGATATACCTCTGTCTGATATACCTCTCTGACATACCTTTCTCTGACAGACTTCTGTCGAACAGGCTACTGTCTGATATACTTTTGTCTGATATACCTGTCTCTGACAGACTGGCTTCCAGTGTGCCATCCCCTCTTCACATGTCATTTTTAGATATAAACATATATACTTAAAAATGGTTATGAAAATAACACATAGTGACATAATGCCGTAATGTCTTAGTCTTTGACCATGTTTAGCCAATGACCGCATGTACCCATTCACTCCTGTCCTTTGGGTTATTGTCTGGCTACGTAGCCTCCCTATGACATAACGTGAACTTTGAAATAAACAATGAACGTATTTTCTGAAAATAAATCTTAATGCTAACATGGACATAGTTTAAATGTGTCATTACAGCTGGCAGCTGTCTAACCTTTCGAGGTCGCCTAATCACTCAACCTGACCTAGTTAGATTAGCTGGATTGTTTACATCTCTCTGACTTGTCGGCATGTTCTGTGCCCGTCCGACTGGTTCAGGCTGAATGGCCTCCGGTACCCTTATGATTTGTACTCTGTTTCTATACAACATGTTACCCGACTCGTTCAGAATTTGGTATTCTCTTCCTGAAACTCCTTTACGCCCCGAAATCACCCATTTTTTCCATTCCCCAGCATGGTTTTTGTATTTGGCATTATCACCAGTTCTCTATGGCTTGTGTACTTTGCCACACTTTTTGTCGTGAAAACCTTTTTGACTCTGTTGACGTTCCGTCATTTGTGATTTATTTGGATTTTGTGTTTTAGGTATCAAATTATCTTCTGACAGTTTTCCTCTTAGCCTCCTGCTCATGAGCAACTGAGCTGAAGATGCATTAAGCATGGGCAAGGGAGTGTTCCTATAGTTGAGCAATGCTAGCTGAAAATCTGTTTTCATGTCTAAACATTTGTTTAGCATGTTTTTTATTGTTTGGACAAAACTTTCAATTTGGCCGTTTCTGCGGGGATACTGGGGACTCGAGTATGTGGCTATGAACCCATAATGTTGTGCAAATACTTTGTATTCATGGCTCTTAAACTGCGGACCGTTGTCCAAAATTACCTGGCTTGGGATACCAATCCTTGCGAAGTTATCCTTCATAGCTTCGATCACCGGAGTGGATGATGTATCCTTCAACAAAGTGACTTCTGGGTATTTAGTGTAATAATCTACCATTATTATGTAGTTCTCGTGATTTATTTCGAATAGATCTGCACCTATCTTTTCGTAAGGTTGACATGTTATTGGGTGACTTATAAGCGGTTTGTTATGTAAACTTTTCTGATTATTTTGGCATGTGTCACAACGACTGACTTTTTCCTCAATTTGTTTATTGATGTTGGGCCAGAACATGCAGTCAGGTGCTAGCTGGTTGCACTTAGTGATACGTAAGTGCATCTCATGCAAAGCTTCAACCATTTTACCACGGAGCTTTGGAGGTACTATGACACAATTGCCCTTCATTACCAAGTTGTTTTCTACTGCGAGTTTGTCTGTGTATGGAATGTACTGTCATAGACATGGCGGTGTTTGTGCATGTGTAGTGTCCCACCCATTTTTTATATTTGTTATTAACATGTGAAAACAGGTGAAAAAGCTGCATTACCTTGTTGGGTAAGTTGATGACCTACATATTTCACTGTTGTTTTGCATATCAAAGATTTTGAATCGTTTAATTTGAGATTTACTGACCTGGCTCGGACAAGCACTGCTTTCAGTCTGTCTTTGTGTTCCTCAATGGTTGACCTATATACTAGAATGTTGTCTGTCACTATACCTATCCCGGGTATATCGCCCATGTCACGGTGCATTTCCTGAATGAAATTGTCACTGGCTGTTTTGATGCCAAATGGTAGACGGGTGTACCTGTACTGGCCCCATTGAGTATTAAATGTGCACAACAGTGAACTTTCATAGTCTAGTTTGATTTGCCAATACCCTGTCATGGCGTCTAAAACTGAGAAATATTGTGCATTTGCCATTTTGGCGATAAATTTGTTAATAGTTTTAGTTGGGAATGGTCCTCTTTTGATGGCCTTGTTCAATTTTGTTGGCTCCAGACAGATTCTTATTTTGTTAAGTTTTTTAACAATGGTTATGGAATTTACCCATTCAGAAATACCCATTTTTAACATGCGTTTTAGTTCGTCATGCACCTTGATTTTGTATTGCATAAGGAATCCTCCTCGGTGGGTCGACACCATCCTGATATGACCTTAGATGTTGCTAGGATGTAAAACAACAACAAACAAACCAACAAATGGTGGGTCGACAACAGGTTGTACGGATTTGTCAATATTGTCATAGGGGTGATGAAAATGGGAAATATTGCGCATAGAGCGGGACTCGAACCCACATCTCTTTGCATTCCGCACCAGTGTGCTAATCATTACACCACCTAGGCTCCCTGATCTCAACACACTACCCATGCCTACCTGTCTATGTGGCTCCTTGCCTGAGAGGTCAGTGCAGACCACTACACTCGTCCCCCTGGAATTGTAAGTCTTTTAATGCTTACAATTACATACATACAGGCAATGCACTTACACATACATACACAGGGTAGGTTCAACAACCATACAGCATGTAGCTTGTATAGGATCCTGGTTATGGCACCAGTGTCATGGGGGTGATGAAAATGGGAAATAGTGTGCCTAGAACGGGACTCGAACCCACATCTCTTCGAGTGTGAGATCGGGTGTTTGAAGCATCTTGTTTCTCATTGTCATGTTCTTGACACCAGTAACCAAGCGATCGTGCAACAGCGATTCTTCAATCGGTCCATATTCACAATCTTTCACTCTGTCCCTGAGGGCCGTGATATATGTGGACATATTTTCGCTGGCTTGATTATGCGAGTTGAAACAGTAACGTATTATTATTAAGTTTGATTTTCCAGTACAGAATGCTTGAAATGCCTCTGGTAACGGCCCGATCTTGTCCTGCTCGGCAAGTGTGATGGCCATGTTGGCCAACACTTTCTGGGCTTCTTCGCCCGCGACGTGAAGGAAGATACAGCATTGCACTCGTTCTGTTTTCGTAAAGACTCCTGAAGCCATGGCATATATATTATATGCTCTCATCCATGTTTTCCAGGTTGATCATGCGTTGTTGCAGAGGATGAGCTGACCTGGCGGTCTGAGGCCCGGCAGGGTGTTAGCAGGCGGCATTGTCCTTATCTGACACCATGTGAAAGTATGACGTCTGAACACTTTGACTTCTGGATACTGAATGCTTTATTTGCCATCCAGGGGCCGGAACTGCCAGCACCCTGTGCCTCTGACGTCATCTCATTTACATATTCCTTTGTTCTCTGCTTGTCCCTGGATGTCTTTTACGCATATATTACAGCGCGTATATATGGTGGCATATGTATATAACCTAGTTATGGCCCAACTTTGTCAACACACCTTGAATCTATTGGACTTGCTAATACCCATGTCACATTACAACGCTTCTTGCCGGTGCGCCGCCAATGCGCAAAATCACTTTTAATCGTCGAGAAATGTCAAGCTTTTCGGCGTCAGCGCAACGTATTGGTAGCGTGCAGCCGACATTGTGCGAAAAAACCCAAAAAAGTTTGGCGCGGCATCCTGATATGACCTTAGATGTAGCTAGGATGTAAAACAACAAAGCAACAGTTTGGTGCAACGAGCCTCACGAGCGCACGGCATGTGCCTAGCATTCGCATAACGTTATTCCAGTGCGTTTAACGTATCTCGACGCGCCCCTACATCACCATAATGTTAGCACCTGTGCGTTGCCGCATGTCGAAAGTTTTGTGAAAGCACAAAACTTTGCCGATTTTCTGACGCACACTGCCGACCCTCGCCGACCGTCGCCATAGATGAACAAATACCAACGCGCGCCTAATGCGCGTGTAACGCTTCCTGATGTATCCCGATGTTGCGGCAAAAAATTACACACGTCGACGCACGTTGGCGAGAGACGTCGTAATGTGACAGCCCCATTAGCTACAAATTCAACTTCAGTGTCAACGAAATGATGTCCATCTCGCCTCTATGGCCGTAATCGATTAACACGACCTGAGCGACTCGGGTCACCTGAGTCGTCAGAATTTCAAATCGAACACTGCGAGTAGAGTCGACAAATACACGTGCCGTGTGCAAAACGATCCGACCCAAGTAACCCACCTCCTAGCTGGGGTTGGATACGAGCGATGTCGTCACATTTGCGCTGGTACCATCCTGCAGGATAACAGCAACCAGTACCAGTCATACATGCTTTTTTAAAAGAATAACTTAGATTAATGAAATGGAAATATAGCTAAACTAGGCCATCATAAAATACTTTAAATCCTATTTTGCTGTAGTTTTATCGGTTATTTAAATTTTTTTTAAATTGTCCACCCGAGCACGGAGAAGCGTATTCGATTATTCGACCCGAGTCTGTAGGATGTGCACATGCGCCAAAAAGTGGCTCGGGTGACCCGAGTTGATTAATCGATTACGCCCTATATATCTGCATTAAACCGTTATTGCACGATCTGAGAGTTGAGCCCCAAAGGCCTCTGTGATGCGTATCAACGTTATAATTTGCCAAAAGTCGGTGCATATATTGCGGACTCAAACCCATTTTGGGAGTTGGAGTTTTACATCCCGCCAACATCTAAGTTACTATTCTCATGCCATGTCAGGATGGGTACTGACTTGTGACAGTGTGCACTCATGTCGGTATAGTGCTGTCTCACAGCAACATCTAACCTCTAAGGTCATATCAGGACGGGTACCGACTTGTGACAGTGTGCACTCATGGTGACTTTATAGTGATGTTCTACTGGGAGACCAGGCTCCGCCACCATGACCCACTCAGTGATATTATGCTGATACTGAGGTAACCGATCCTTGTACTATCGGAGCAGACGGGGTGGCCGAATGAGTTAGAGCGTCCGTCTCCCGTGTTGGTAGATCGTGGGGTCGTGGGTTCGAACCCTGGTCGAGTCAAACCAATGACTTAAGAATTGATACTTGTCGCTTCTTAGCCTGGCGCTTGGCATTACTAGGATAGGGCAAGGGCTGGTTGGCTCAGTGTCAGGGTAATATGTTTGAGTGGGATATCAAGCCATGGTGCTGGTGACCTGGTCTTCCAGTGGGGCAGCACTATAAAATCGCCATGAGCGCGCACTGTCACAAGGCGGTACCAGTCCTGATATGACCTTAGATGTTGCTAGGACGTAAATCAATAACAAACAAACAAAACCTTGTACTATCCTAGAAATGCAGAGCACCAGGCTAGGTCATAACTAGTATCAACGTTATAAGTCATTGGTTTAACTCAATCGAGGTTCAAACTCACAAAGTCAGCTAGCAATAGTAGCATGCTTGATGTCTATGATAAAGCAAGACTTGTGCCTATTTCTAACAGTCAGCTTATGGCCCTATCACATTATGATGCATCTCGCAAGTGCGAGGCCAATGCGTAAAATCGCTTTTTTACGTCGAGATGTGTAGAAAATTTCGCCACGTGGGGCAAAGTTGGACATATGCATAACATATGGCTAACATGCCTCCCCGGCAAAAAACGCTCAAATTACGCTCACGGTACTTCACAGAACGCCACATTATATTCATTATTCGATCACCAGAACTACGCCTCATACCTTACATACATCAAGACACGGTAGAGAAACGCAAAACGTACATTAGATGTAAGTTATCCATACATTGTCAGTATGCGTACATTTCCACTGCCTTTAATGTAGGTCAACATAGTGCAACATAGTGAACAACGTTTGTCTAATATACATCGACATACACCTAACATATGCATAATGTATGGCCAATGTAATGCCCATGCCCCCTAACAAGCAACGCCGTATATCGACATACATCGACGTACATCGACATATGCATAACAAATGCATTGCGACGTATCCCGACGTAGCGGCCAAAAATCACATACGTTGGCGTATGTTTGCGCCATAATCTGACAGCATGTTTGCGTCGTAATCTGACAGCACCATTAGAACTATCTGGTTACTGTACTCTACTCCAGACTTAAGGTTTAATGGGGATCCATTTACTTAAGTACAGGATGCGGTGGCCAAATTGGTTAAGCGTGCAAGCTTCCTATGTGGAAGGTTGAGAATTCGAAAACCTGGTCGAGTCAAACCAATGACTTACAAAATTGATACTTATCGCTTCCTAGCCAGGCACTCGGCATTAATAGGATAGGGCAAGTACTGACTAGCTCAGTGTCAGGATAATGTGACTAAGTGGGATATCGGGTCATGGTGCTGGTGGTCTGGTCTCCCAGTGGGGCAACACTATAAAGTCACCATGAGTGTGCACTGTCACAAATCGATACCCATCCTGATATGACCTTAGATGTTGCCAGAATGTAAAACTCCAACAAGCAACCAACCTAGGCTGAATGTCGGTTGGTGTATGTGTGTCTTGTCTGCACTAACAAAGCACTTCCCGCTAAGTGGTCCCGTTGGCAGTTGGTAGAATTCGAGAACAAACCTAACAGACAAAGGGAGGAAAACCCCTAACAAAGCACTTCCCGCTGAGTGGTCCCGTTGGCTGAATGTCGGTTGGTGTATGTGTGTCTTGTCTGCGCTAACAAAGCACTTCCCGCTGAGTGGTCCCGTTGGCTGAATGTCGGTTGGTGTATGTGTGTCTTGTCTGCGCTAACAAAGCACTTCCCGCTGAGTGGTCCCGTTGGCTGAATGTCGGTTGGTGTATGTGTGTCTTGTCTGCGCTAACAAAGCACTTCCCGCTGAGTGGTCCCGTTGGCTGAATGTCGGTTGGTGTATGTGTGTCTTGTCTGCGCTAACAAAGCACTTCCCGCTGAGTGGTCCCGTTGGCTGAATGTCGGCTGGTGTATGTGTGTCTTGTCTGCGCTAACAAAGCACTTCCCGCTGAGTGGTCCCGGTGGCTGAATGTCGGTTGCTGTATGTGTGTCTTGTCTGCGTTAACAAAGCACTTCCCGCTGAGTGGTCCCGTTGGCTGAATGTCGGTTGGTGTACGTGTGTCTTGTCTGCACTAACAAAGCACTTCCCGCTAAGTGGTCCCGTTGGCAGTTGGTAGAATTCGAGAACAAACCTAACAGACAAAGGGAGGAAAACCCCAAACAAATAAAAATATATAGCAAAAAGAACACACACAAAAAACAGCCATAAAAATAGTAAAATCTCAACAGGCTCTGCTTTAAAAAATAAACACTTTTTTGTGGAGATGGTTAAAGAGCACTGACTCTTCTGATTTGTCTCAGTTGCAGCCATGTCAGTCTGAATGTGTCCAGTGGGCGTGGAGTGCGTGTCCAGTGGGCGTGGACATGGGTGTGTAGTGGGCGTGGATGTGGAGTGGGCTTGGAGTGCTTGTCCAGTGGGCGTGTGGGTGGGCGTGGATGTGGAGTGGGCATGGGCATGGGTGTGGAGTGGGCGTGGGCGTGGATGTGGATGTGGGGTGGGCGCGGGCATGGAGTGGGCGTGGAGTGGGCGTGTGGATGGGCGTGGGTGTGGTGTGGTTGGGTGTGGGTGTGGAATGGATGTGGAGTGGGCGTCGGTTGGCCTAGGTGTGGAGTGGGTGTGGCGTGGCCGTGTGGGTGGGCGTGAGTATGGAGTGGGTGTGTAGTGGGCGTGGAATGGGTGTGGGGGCGTGGAGTGGGTATGCGTGTGGAGTGGGTGTGGATGTGGAGTGTGAGCGGGCGTGGGTGTGGAGTGGGTGCGGAGTGGGTGTGGAGTGGGCGTGGCCTGGGCATGTGGGTGGGTGTGAGTATGGACTGGGTGTGTGGGAGGAGTGGGCGTGGGCGTGGGTGTGGAGTGGGAGTGTGGGTGGGTGTGGGTGTACAATAGGCGTGTGAGTGGGCGTGGTGTGGAGTGGGCGTGTGAGTGGGCGTGTAATGGTCGTGTAAGTGGGCATGGTGTGGAGTGGGTGTGTAGGTGGGCGTGGTGTGGAGTGGGCGTTTGAGTGGACGTGCAATGGGCGTGTGAGTGGGCGTGGTGTGGAGTGGGTGTGTGGGTGTGGATGTGGGGGTGAACGCGGATGAGGGAGTGGGTGAAGGAGTGGAGGTGGGCTAGGGACTGGTGTCGGTGTTGGGGTTGGCGAAAACTTACTGCCTTCTTCAGATCAGCGGGCTTTAGGTACAGCATAATAAACCCACAGTATGACATATTAATGACATATGTAACAATATGGAAGTATACACAAATTCCATTTACCAGAAGAAGAAAAAATTCCCTAAATAGGTGAATTTTGAAAACATCAAAAGGTTTTCAAAAGCAGATGCTTGATGTACCTCCTCTAGCAACATACTCCATAAAGTGGTACGCTTTCCGCTTCCCATTTGGATTGTTTGGTGGGGTTTTATGTCCTAACAACATCTAAGGTCATGTCCGGACCGGCGCTGACTTGTGACAGTGGGTGCACACTCATGGTGAATTAATAGCGTTTCCCCAGTGGGACATCTGGCGGCCGGGACCATGGACTCGATATCTAACTCAGTCACATTGTCCTGATCATCATCATCATCATCATCATCATCATCATGCTGTCATTTGCGATGTGACAAAGACTGCTTTCATTACTTGACTGCCACTCTCCATTTAGCTCTCTGCTGTGAGAGTTGCATCCATGAGGCGGTCTTAATGTGTCTCAGCTTCAGGTTTCTCTTGATGGTAGGTATCCTTGAACCGGAGACGAGGGCGCCCTCTCTTTCTGTAGCCAGAAGACAGTTGAGAGTAGAGGATCTGCTTTGGTAGCCTGTCTGATGACATCCTCATGAGGTGTCCAGTCCATCGGAGATTATTTTTTATCAGAAGATCTTCCATAGAGGGTAGCCCCGTCCGTTCGAGTATTTCCCTATTTGTCACTTCATTGTCCTGATACTAATGTAGAAACCACCCAATCGTCGTGGTCACCAGTTTGTCCAGTCTAATGCTCTCGGATCTGTGGTTGTGTACGTAGGCTATTAGGAAAACAATAGAGACAAAGAGAAAGGAAGAGAGTAAAGTGTAAGAGAAGAGAGTCCAGCCCTCTGGTTGATTGCTTATATAGTTACATGGGTTCATTGTAGAGTATCACCCCACCTCCTTCCCCCAATGGGAATTGAGCATTCCTGGCCCTACCAATAGACCTCTTTCAATGTTTGTAAGCATCGGGTATGCGAGCACAGCTTGGCTGCAGAACGAATGCACACTGCCACTGAGTTTGCCCATACGCACAGTGTAAAACGTTTATTTTATTCAAAATTAATAGAAATGCAGAAGCCTAACCATATAAATCTAATATAATCTATTCGTTAAATATGTTTTCTATATGTGTACCAAGCGCTTTGTCTCTAGGTGGTGTCTTTTTTAGAGATATTTCACTTTTTCTGTAAGAAGATTGCTCACGGACATTGACAATGCACTGAGTTTGCCGGTACGTGCAGTACAAAACATTTATTTTATTCAAAATTAATAGAAATCCAGAACCCTAATCTTATAAATTTAATAATCTGTTTGGTAAGCGTGTTATCTGTTTGTGCGCGAAGCGGTTTGTTTCTAGGTAGTGTGGTTTTAGAGATATTTCACTTTTTCTGTAAGAAGATTGCTTACAACCATTGACAATGCACTGAGTTTGCTGACTAGCCCGCGAAGGGTAAACACTGCATTGATTTGTGCTGCAGCAATGCTATGTCTATGCAGAGCATTTATTTTAGCAAAATTAATTTAAAAGCTTTCACTGAGTCGATTAAAAATATATTAATGCGCGATTGAAGAGGAAGATCTGAAGTATTTAATTTAACTTAAGGGCAATTTTCTCTGAAAGTATTAAAAACAGAGATAATAGTGAAATTTGGGATATTCTGAGCTCATAGCCATTGAGTTTGCAGTGACCGGATGTTGTCCTGCAGCCAAGCAGCGCGCGCACTGACCTACTGACGTCATATGAAATTGGTCAATAGGGATCCAGCATTCCTGGTCTCCATGGATACCAGTGGTCTGCCCACCGACTCAGGCACCACCAGACCATATATATATACTATATATATGCACCTGGTCACGTACACCGATCAGTAATAGGACATTTGTATTCCCCCCCTTGCCGAATATTGGAATATTTTACACTAAGGTAAAATATGAGAATGACCATATGTTTGACATTCAATAGCCGATGATAAAATCAATGTGCTGTTGAGGCGTCGTTAAATAAAACACAATTTTTTTTACTATTGAAGCTTATTATGTCAGAGTTTTGATGTGCATGCTAAAATTAATTTTACATGTTTGCACTTCAAATATCTCTAAGGTAAACCATTTAAAATACAAATAACTTCAAACTAAAGTAGTGTAGATTATACTGACCAACCTAATATATGTATCTATAACATCATCATCATCATCATGCTGTAGGTTGCGATGTGACAAAGACTGCTTTCATTACTTAACTGCCACTCTTCATTTAGCTCTCTGCTGTGAGAGTTGCGTCCATGAGTCAGTCTTAATGCCTCTCAGCTTCAGGTTTCTCTTGATGGTATCCTTGAACCAGAGACGAGGGCGCCCTCTCTTTCTGTAACCAGAAGACAATTGAGAATAGAGGATCTTATTTCATGAAAGCTGCCTGCAAAAGTCTTGAAGTGCTGCTGGCTTTTGCAAGTTACCAGTGGCACTCCCTCGGGGAGCAAATAGAGGTTTCACACCGGCAAGAACATGTCAAGACAGGCTCAAAACTATTGCTCCCTGCAGTGGCTGGTTGGAAGATGTTGGGAGTTCCATACATCAACCGCCCTTAATGCTGCCACAGTGACATGGTTTTCTGTTTAGGGTTTGCTCCCTTAGCCTTCGGTTCTGTCAAGAACCTGTACCACAAGGCAGTGGTTTACAACTCTGCAGGGCAGGGGCGTCAAACTCCCTGAGGTATTGCTATACCTGCAATACCTGCATACACAACAAAACACCCCAAAACAAACAATCAACGCTAAAAATAAAGAACAAAAAGATATACTCAATAAAACCATTTTAATCGAGAAACAGGGCCATGTGATAATAGTTTACTGCATGATCTGAGATTTCGAGATGTCTGACTATTGTTTTGAACCAAATGTTCACTTTGAACACTGACTGCCCCTATTGTATCGCAATCGGTTCAAATCATGCATCATCCATTCTCTGGGTCTCATGTATTTATAATCAGCTGCCGAGATTACATGACCCATAAATCTCCACAGTTAACGACAGACATAGCAGACGACCAGGTATCAGCGCTTAGTAATTACCCAATTACATCCCCAACGCCAGGGTCAGCGGGGGGGGGGGGGTGTCGGTCCTGTGTGCAACCTGTGGCTGGAGGCATTTTTAACATTTCCATAAAAGTTCTGATGGCGGATACTAAGCGACATCCATGACTTGAGAACAATGTCATCGCTGAGTCGCGAATGAGGTACTTGCGCGCTACCCCACTGTGCTTTTTGATTTGTTAATTGTGAATGACGCAGAAAAATTAAAAATAAGAAAAGCTTGTTTGCCACTATACAGACAAAGAAACTTATTTATTTTGGCTACATCATTCGTCAGAGTTCAATATACCGTACATTGTTGGAAGGGAAGGTGAATGGCAGCAGAGGGAGAGGGAGACCAAGAACATCATGGTTTACAAATATTTTACAGTGGACAGGCTTGAATTATTCACAGTCTATCAGAACAGCACACCATCGGGACAAGTGGAGAACCATTGCAGCCAACCCTCGACTAGAGGATGGAACTATTGATTGATTGATTGATTGATTGAATGACTTACATGATGTCGATGGACACTAAGTGATATGGACCTTCATAGATTGTTAATTGTGAATGACGTACAAAGACTTTTTTCTAGGTCGGACTCCTAATCTGAAGGTCGGTGGTTCGATTCCCCATGCCCCCACCCACCTCTGCCAATTTGGATTTCCACCCCTGTGTATAACTTACAGCGTCATCAAAGGCCGGTTGCTCTCATACCAAGTCTATTTGGTGTGGGAGGTTAAAAATCCCTTGGGTCGGTAAAAGTGTAGGCTTGGGCTTTCTATCGACAAACTGTCTAATGGTGAAAACAAGTCTATTCAGACTTATCCATGATAGGCAGTATAAATCTTCAAGAAAAACCCCACAAAAACAAACAACAAAAACTGCTAATTTGAGGCTGGACTAGGATGTCTTAGTCGGTACAGGGACTTATTCTAATGCGGGAGGTCGTGAGATCGATCCCCAGCCGAGTCCAACCAAAGATTTACCAAGCGTGTTGGAGGCGGACACTCGGTATTACTAGGATAGGGAAATGCCACTTTATCTCAGTGCCAGGATAATGTTACTGATTTGAATATTGGGTGATGGTGCAGGTGGCTTCGGGACCTAGTCGGGCAGCACTATGAAGTCACCATGAGTGCGCACTATCACACAAGTGTATACTGGTTCCGATGAGACCCTCAATGTTGCTCAGGTGAACAATTTAAATTAAAAAAATTAAGCGTATGCTAATTTGGTGGTCAGGATGTGTGTTAAAGCTGCATAGTCCGATAAAAAATCTTTTTTTCAAAACCAAAACAATTATCTAGATTCGATTCTACTAATTTAGATACCGATGCATTTATTAAACATTTGTCACCACATCACGGGGAATACTGAAGCAATTTAATAGAACCTGTTTGTGCAGAACCCTATAGTGTCAGCGCTTTGGAGTGTTTGCCAAAAATTAATTTCACATGTCTGCATTTCATATGTCTCAAAAGTTAGCCTTTTTTTGTAAATAAGCCTGAATTGAAAAATGGCTGGAAGAGCCAGTGCTTCGGCACTGACAAAAGACTTATTCAGCAGAATATACATATTTACCACCAACAAAAAATAAAATTAAAATAAAAAGTTACTTCAAACTAAAGTAAGGTCGATTATATTTAGAACAACCAACCTAATAGACTATATCGCCATTCCAGCGGCGCGGTGCATTGTGGGATGCGTCAAAGCAAAACAAACCAGCGAGAAGCAATTGGCACATGCTAATACACTGGGTGCGGCTATGAAATGTGCTAGTTTCAGCTCATCTCAGCTCTTGTTTGAAACATAGAACACTAACTGAGGAAATATATATAATAAATTAAGATATTAATCTTTTACCCAGCATTGCATTTACATCAATATAATCAGCACATCTTATGCCATGTGCATTTAGATTTAGACAAATCTGGGCACTCAGACTAGTGTTAGAGCCATAGCCAGAGTCAGTTTTACTTATTTTATTCATGTTTTTATTTATAACCTATGGTTAATGACATATGTAGAAATAGAAAATGAATAGGGTTAATCAGACATTGGTTATATATTTCTTTGAAACAAGGTTTTGTTGACACATTTGATATTTTAATATTTAGAACAAGAATTACTTATGTCTAATCAATGGTGATATAAACATCAGTCTGTAAAGTGACTGAAATTGTATGTTTCTTAGCTCAAAATGCTTAATTATGGAGAGTTGTGTCTTAAACATATTCATTATATTATTATATTGCATCCATCCATCCATGCTTGTGCCAAATTGTTATTTATTTTTTATTACTTTTGAATAAAATCGAAGTTTTGCCCTATGCATATCAGCAAACTCAATGGATGTATGCCTTTGCTTTGCTGCCAGCACCGTTTTCAGCGCATGCACAGTCGGAATGGTGATCTAGTCTATATATTTATGAATGAAATGAATGAAACTCAAAATCATCGGTCTATGCAACTTTGAATTTGCTTTTAAAGGTTATGTGGACACAAAGAAACCCTTAGCAATGATCTATGAGGCTTCTCGTGCGGAAGGTCGTGAGTTTGAATCCCAGCCGAGTCAAACCAATGACTTATAGCATTGATACTTGTTGCTACCTAGCCTGGCACTCGGCATTAATAGGATAGGGTTAGCACAGTGTCAGGATAATGCAACTGTGGGATATCGGGTCATGGTGCTGGCAGCCTGGGGCTAAATGTATGAAGCACAATTTATCGGCTGCGGAGTTAAGGGCGGCCGGCGGGGTATCTATTGTCGGCGTTAATATATGTGTCACGGGGGATGTATTAGTCCAAAGCGCGCGCGGGTTAGCTAACGTTTCAGTTATTTATAGATTTGGGAAATCCCTCTGCGTTTGTAGCCATATATTAGGCTCAAATATATTAAATGCGACCATATTTAACAGAATTACATACTCAAATCGTGAAATTTCATTAAATTAACCCTAAATTCAAAGCGTTATTAAGGCTACCGCCGCATTGGCGGCGATATTAATAGTTATATTTTCGAATCGACGAATGTAATGTAAACAAATCGCCGCAACCGCCGCATCGACGTCGCGTTCCATACTGGCGGCGCCGGCGGTTTGTTTACTGTACCTTCGTCGATTCGAAAATATAACTATTAATATCGCCGCCAATGCGGCGGTAGCCTTAATAACGCTTCGAATTTAGGGTTAATTTAATGAAATTTCACGATTTGAGTATGTAATTCTGTTAAATATGGTCGCATTGAATAGATTTGAGCCTAATATATGGATACAAACGCAGAGGGATTTCCCAAATCTATAAATAACTGAAACGTTAGCTAACCCGCGCGCGCTTTGGACTAATACATCCCCCGTGACACATATATTAACGCCGACAATAGATACCCCGCCGGCCGCCCTTAACTCCGCAGCCGATAAATTGTGCTTCATACATTTAGCCCCAGGCTGCCAGCACCATGACCCGATATCCCACAGTTGCATTATCCTGACACTGTGCTAACCCTATCCTATTAATGCTGAGTGCCAGGCTAGGTAGCAACAAGTATCAATGCTATAAGTCATTGGTTTGACTCGGCTGGGATTCAAACTCACGACCTTCCGCACGAGAAGCCTCATATGGTCGCATTGAATAGATTTGGCCCGAATCGGTCCCTAACCTGCACGTTATCCCTGGCTCAAGTGGGAGTTAGTGAAGGCGACGTTAACCCTCGAGGCGGTAGCCTAACCCGCGCACATACATTGACACTTTGGCCGCTAACCAGGGAAATCCGCACGACGCGTGGGTTACGAGCCCTAACCCTGACTCTTAGATTTGGCCCCAGTGCAGAACAGGGGTGGGGGTGGGGGGGGGGGAGTGGGGCGGGGGGGGGGGTTAGGGACGAGCGAGGGGCTGGATAATCTTTCGTTGTTTCACAATACATGTATACAAAAACCCGGACTCGGTGGCCGATTCAGTAGAGCGCAAGCCTCTCGTGTGGAAGGTCGGGAGTTCGAATCCCAGCGGGGTCAAACCGAAGATTGATCAAGTTTGTCGATAGAAAGCCTGGGCCTACACTTAGTTAGTCACACGTAGCAGCTGGTGAGAGTTATAATGCCCTGGGTTGACTAGGCCGATTATGTTTGCAGATCGTCGACTGATAAGACAGAGGTATCACGTGATGTTTTTAGGCTGTGGTTAGTGGTTAGTGTTATTGACATCCTAAACCTAGTGGGCGGTGTGAAATCATGGTGCATAGTCAAAGCCCTGTGTGTGCGGTCAGAGCCCTGTGTGTGCAGTCAGAGCCCTGCGTGTGCAGTCAGAGCCCTGCGTGTGCAGTCAGAGCCCTGTGTGTACAGTCAGAGCCCTGCGTGTGCAGTCAGAGCCCTGTGTGTAGGCAGAGCCCTGTGTGTACAGTCAAAGCCCTGTGTGTGCAGTCAGAGCCCTGTGTGTAGTCAGAGCCCTGTGTGTGCAGTCAGAGCCCTGTGTGTGCAGTCAGAGCCCTGTGTGTGCAGTCAGAGCCCTGCGTGTGCAGTCAGAGCCCTGTGTATGCAGTCAGAGCCCTGTGTGAGGTCAGAGCCCTGTGTGTGCAGTCAGAGCCATATATATGTAGTCAGAGCCCTGTGTGAACAGTCAGAGCCCTGTGTGTGCAGTCAGAGCCCTGCGTGTGCAGTCAGAGCCCTGTGTGTGCAGTCAGAGCCCTGTGTGTAGTCAGAGCCCTGTGTGTGCAGTCAGAGCCCTGTGTGTGCAGTCAGAGCCCCGTGTGCAGTCAGAGCCCGGTGTGTAGTCAGAGCCCTGTGTGCAGTCAGAGCCCTGTGTGCAGTCAGAGCCATATCTGTGTAGTCAGAGCCATATATATGTAGTCAGAGCCCTGTGTGAACAGTCAGAGCCCTGTGTGTGCAGTCAGAGCCATGTGTGTGCAGTTAGAGCCCTGTGTGTGCAGTCAGAGCCCTGTGTGTGTAGTTAGAGCCCTCTGTGTACAGTCAGAGCCCTGTGTGTACAGTCAGAGCCCTGTGTGTGCAGTCAGAGCCCTGTGTGCAGTCAGAGCCCTGTGTGTGCAGTCAGAGCCCTGTGTGTGCAGTCAGAGCCCTGTGTGTGCAGTCAGAGCCCTGTGTATGCAGTCAGAGCCCTGTGTGGGTCAGAGCCCTGTGTGTGCAGTCAGAGCCATATATATGTAGTCAGAGCCCTGTGTGAACAGTCAGAGCCCTGTATGTGCAGTCAGAGCCCTGCGTGTGCAGTCAGAGCCCTGTGTATGCAGTCAGAGCCCTGTGTGTAATCAGAGCCCTGTGTGTGCAGTCAGAGCCCTGTGTGTGCAGTCAGAGCCCCGTGTGCAGTCAGAGCCCTGTGTGTAGTCAGAGCCATGTGTGTGCAGTCAGAGCCATGTGTGTGCAGTTAGAGCCCTGTGTGTGCAGTCAGAGCCATGTGTGTGTAGTTAGAGCCCTCTGTGTACAGTCAGAGCCCTGTGTGTACAGTCAGAGCCCTGTGTGTGCAGTCAGAGCCCTGCATGTGCAGTCAGAGCCCTGCATGTGCAGTCAGAGCCCTGTGTATGCAGTCAGAGGCCTGTGTGTGAGGTCAGAGCCGTGTGTGTGCAGTCAGAGCCGTGTGTGTGCAGTCAGAGCACTGTATGTGCAGCCAGAGCCCTGTGTGTGCAGTCAGAGCTCTGTGTGCAGTCGAAGTCAAAGGCATGTATATACATGTACAGAGTATCACAGCAGTAATATAGTTGCGAGCCTCCAGCAATACAGGTTCTTATTAAGGTTGCCTCGTCCGATGAAAGCATTATATTCTCAAAACCAAAGCGATGACCTAGATTGATTAAAGTCGCATAGTCCGATGGCTTTGAGTTTCGGTAATTATCTGAGATAAATATATTAGGTTGATCGTTATAACCTACCTTTCTTTAGTTTGAAGTAGCTTTTATTTTAAATCGCTAACTTCTGAGATATTTGAAGTGCAACCATGGAAAATTAATTTTGGCAAGTACGCCAAAACTCTGACACAATAGGCTTTAGGAGTAACAGGTTCTATTAAATTGCCTCAGTATTCCCTTCTATATGGCGACAAATGTTTAATAAGTGCACTAGTATCTAAGTTGGATATGTAGAATGCAATCTAGATAATTGCTTTGGTTTTGAAAATGTTATGTTTTTATCGGACTATGCAGCTTTAAGATTTAACTATGGAATCATGCAACGGTGAAGACACTATACAGTCGGCTAACCTTGTAACCTCACATTCCTATTGTCCTCATTCCAAGTAACGTGTATAACATAAGCTAAGCTTCCATATATGCCGCATGCGAATGTGGCATGCAGCATAGATACCGATGCAATTTTCTGTATTTCTTTCTACAAATTTGTGAAGGAAAGTCAAAGTTCCTGTTGTTTCCTATGGCAAATATGGCAGCATTTGCATTCACATTCGCACCGATCGGTCCATGGAGCGATCCACTTGCCGCATTCACATTCGCATTTGTATTCGCATTCGCATTCACGTTCAGACATATGGAAGCACTGCTGTGCGTTTACATGCTTTTCCATTTTTTGCCGCATTCGCATACGGCATACTGCATATATGGAATCTTAGCTTTAGTCAGGTTTCAAATTTTCCCTTATTGGTAAGTTAGTGTGTCAAATGGCCTTGGCAAAATGGGAATCTGGGTCACAACCTGTTTTGAAGTACAAACCTTTTGTTGTGTTTGACAAAGTTAGACCAAATAAAATATAAAAGATTTGGTGATCGTCCTTTTGATCACACAAATCAGGGTCTGGTGGGCGATTTATATATTTTTTTTTAATATATTTTTTTAATATATATTTGTTTAATATATATTTGTTTAATATATATTTGTTTAATATATATTTGTTTAATATATATTTGTTTAATATATATTTGTTTAATATATATTTGTTTAATATATATTTGTTTAATATATATTTTTTAAATATATATTTTTTTAATATATATTTTTTTAATATATATGTTTTTAATATATATTTTTTTAATATATATTTGTTTAATATATATTTGTTTAATATATATTTGTTTAATCTATATTTGTTTAATATATATTTGTTTAATATATATTTGTTTAATATATATTTTTGTAATATATATTTTGTTAATATATATTTTTTTAATACATATTTTTTTAATATATATATTTTTTTAATATATATTTTTTTAATATATCTTTTTTTAATATATATTTTGTTAATATATATTTTGTTAATATATATTTTTTTAATATATCTTTTTTTAATATATATTTTTTTAATATATATTGTTTTAATATATATTTTTTAATATATATTTTTGTAATACATATTTGTTTAATATATATTTTTTTAATATATATTTTTTTAATATATATGTTTGTCCAGTTACGGATGATGTCCAGCTGGTGTATGACGTAGACTTAATACATAACTATGTTGCACAGATTTTGTGCTAACGAAAGTTTAATTGCTGCTAGCCCGACTCATTCTTAACATTTCATTTTTATATTTTATCATTTTTGTTTAATCACGGGCGGGCGATTTTCCAGGCACTGGTGGGGACGATCACCAATTTTGTCATGTGGCCTTATCTTGCATGCTTTCATTTAAAATATCTTCAAAGTTTGCCATTTGTAATGAAAGTTTTGATAAATTCAAGTAGAGCGGGTGATAGTAGTGAACCTAATCATTTATTTTCTTCTTTTTTCTTGAAAATTTATACTGCCTAACATGGATAAGTCTGAATAGACTTGTTTTCGCCATTACACAGTTTGTCGATAGAAAGGCCGAGCCTACACTTTTACTGACCCAAGGGATTTTTAACCTCCCACACCATATAGACCTGGTATGAGAGCAGCTGGCCTTTGATGACACTGTAAGTTATACACAGCGGTGGAAATCCAAATTGGCAGAGGTGGGGGGCCTGGGGAATCGAACCACCGACCTTCAGATTAGGAGTCTGACCTAGAAAAAGGTCAGGCACTCTAACCACTCCGCCACAGAGAACATTTCTCTAAAAAGACAACAACAAAACCGCAGTAAAACATCCCTAACCGACCTCTTCCTTAAATCGACCACTCCCCTATATCGATCGCTTTATTTGGGTCCCAACAATACCATTGTGACCATATTCTAACTCCCTAAACCGACCACCTCCCTAAATGGACCACTTAAACTCGGTCCCAACTCGGTCGATTTAGAAAGGTTTTACTGTAGACTAAAAATCACACTATGCAACTTTAGCTAGCCATGACATAATTTATTCACTGAATACACTGAATACACCAATCCTACCCTAATATATTATTACCCTCTCGCATTCTTCAATTATTCATTGTTCAATTGTCTGTCTAATATGCCGTATTACGGTAACTTGCCATGACAACAGATTGATTGATCGAGTGAATCGGTCACAATGTTAACATTGTGCTTGATTCAGTGGGACTGACATCCCTCCACCCCTCCCCCATTCGTAATGGACTCTCCTTTATTTGGGTGGACGGACGAGTCTACTACTGTCCAACCACCCGATTATTGAGCAACGGACAGAATTGTCTAGTCCGGGTGTCATAAGTATCAAAATGTATTAAAATGTGTCAAAATGTTGTGATATCGGGTAAAAGGCAGCTGGACGAACGGACATGAAACGGACCTGAAACGGATATAAACGGACATGAAATGGACATGAACGGATAGCCAATGGACGAAACAAACTCAAACTGGACAAGAACCATAGATGTCAATCCGGCGGCATCCGTTCCAAGTTTTGTGCATGTTCAAAACTTGAATGGACACAAACCAGACTATCAACAGACTTTGTTCGGTTTCTTTCCGTTTCCTCCAATCCAGTGATGTGTGACAGGGGCTTTATTCGCGCATTCCTGGCTCAGTGCTGTCTTCTCACTTCTCGGAGAAATCCGCGATCCACACACCTTTCCCCCCCTACTACTATTTGTCATTTTTATTTTGTCTGGGCCCCAGTGCTACTGTGGGTGTAGTAAGTTCAAAACACTACCCCACAACAAAACTATGGTAGTGTTTTCAACCTAGTGTAAAATATTCTGACTTTTTAGGTCTGGTTCATAAATAAATAATAGTTAAAATAAATTCTAAAATATCTCCTTTTCATAAAACTCATATGTGAAGCATTAAGAAAACTGTTTTAATCATATTTAAATCATCCAGTTATTTCTATAAAGTCATTATAATAATATTCCAATTATATAAGTACCACTATAAAACCTCTCTAATAATACCTAATTCATTCTATCATGTTGCTAAATACATATGCATAATATTCAAACCAAGTTGTGAAACCATGGTAGATTATGTATATTAAGTGAAGTGATAATTAATATCAGATTGTTCTAAGGTTCTACATCAAATATAACCACTGGAGATAAGAACTCTGGAAAATTATGACTGTATTGGTATATTTACATGTATTACTGAATTGAAGTCTGTTGGTATTATATATTGTATGAAAGGAGGTAAATGCTTAAACTAAGGGCAGCATATACAGTTGATACAGACTGGTTTCTTCACCCAGACAAATAGTCTGTGAAGAATGCCACAGAATGGGTATAATAAATAAGTCAAGAATTAAGTTCTGTGTGCCTGTTATTGTTATGGTATGACTTACAGATGCCAGTATCTGAGGGAGTGTTAGCACACAGGTGACAATGCATGGGGGTTGTGTGTGTGTGTGTGAGTGTTTGCAGGACCTGCCAAAGCCAGGTGTCAGGCTGGAGGTGGGAGGAGGAGTGTGTGTGTGTGTGTGTGTGGTGAGCCCTCCCTGCCCCACCTGGTGGCAGTTTGCTGAACTAAAGATGATGAAATATGTAATTCTCAAAGTAAGGCATATAGAAACTCCTACTATTTTGGAGTTGTCCCAATCTAAGGGACTGGTGACCACGGGTGTTATGTAAATATAAACAGGGTTGATATTCCCATATAAGTGTAATTGGTGAACTTGATGGAAAAATATGTATCTGACTTGGGGTGGGTGGGTTGGCCCCCCCACCCCACCCCCCACCACTGACTGGAGGGGTTCAGCCAATGAAATGCCATGTGACACTCTCTGACTGAGGAGACTCCCAGCAACTGTGTACCTGTATTTTGAATGTGTTGAATCTGAATAAAAGAGCTGGGCAGGGTGTCTGGCAGGCAGATGACCTGGAGACAGCACAGCAGGAGGAGCCAGCCACCCCTCCCTACTAGACTTTCTGTTGGGTTGATATATTTCTTGGACCATATATAGTAAGCGGATATAGTAAGCAGATATAGTAAGCAGATACAGTAAGCGGATCATCGCTTGAGTAATATCTACATTAGTGCTTTCAGGCCTCCACACACAGAAGTTAGGGTTCTATTTCCTCTAAAGATTCTAGTGTGTAAAATACCGCTAGTTAAGACTAGGTTCAAAACACTACGGTAGTCTTTTCAACTAAGTTAAGGGTAGGTTCAAAACACTACTGTGGCCACGCTCAAAACACTATCCTTAAGTTCAAAACACTCCCTTTAAGTTCAAAACACTACTCTCATGGTGCTAGCAGCCTGGTCTCCCAGTGGGGCAACACTATAAAGTCGCCATGAGTGCTCACTGCCACAAGTGAGTACGCGTACTGTTATTACCTTAGATGTTGCTAGGACGTAAAATAACAACAAACAAAGAAACCTTATCCGGAGCACTCAAACATAAATTAAGCTGTTGACAAGAATAGACATTGTAGGAACAATGTAACCGTTAGTGGTGGTTTCCCACATCCCCTTAGAAAGAAATAATATGTAATGTGTGAGTGTGTGTGGGTGTGTGTGTGGGAGTTATGTGAGATGGGGGTGTATGTGTGTGTCGGTGGATGGGGGTGAGTGTGTGGGTGTATGTGAGATGGGGGTGTATGTGTGTGTCGGTGGATGGGGGTGAGTGAGTGGTCGTGGATGGGTGGGGTGTGGTGTGTGAGATGTGTGTATGTGTGTGTTGGTGGATGTGTGGGTGAGTGTTTGTGTGTGTGATGGATGGGGGGTGTATGTGTGTGTGTCGGTGGATGGGGGTAGTGTGTGGTGTGGTGTGTGAGATGGGGGTGGTGTGTGTGTTGTGGATCGTGGTGAGTGAGTGGGTGTGTATGTGAGATGGGGTGTATGTGTGTGTCAGTGGATGGGGGTGAGTGGGTGGTGTGTGTGTGAGATGGGGGTATGTGTGTGTCGGTGGATGGGGGTGAGTGGGTGTGTAATGAGATGGGGGTGTGTGTGTGTCGTGGATTGGGGGTGAGTGAGTGGGTGGTGAGTGAGATGGGGGTGTATGTGTGTGTAGGTGGATGGGGTGAGTGTGTGTGTATATGTGAGATGGAGGTGTATGTGTGGTCGGTGGTGGGGGTGAGTGGGTGGGTGTGTAAATGAGATGGGGGTGTATTGTGTGTCCTGGATGGGGGGTGGTGAGTGTGTGTGTTGTGAGATGGGGGTGTGTGTGTGTCGGTGGATGGGGGTGAGTGAGTGGGTATGTGTGTGCGATGGGGGTGTATATGTTGTGTTGGTGGGGATGGGGGTGAGTGAGTGGGTGTGTATGTGAGATGGGGGTGTATATGTGTGTCGGTGGATGGGGTGAGTGAGTGGGTGTGTATGTGAGTGCGGGTGTATGTTTGTGTTGGTGGAATGGGGGTGAAGTGGGTGTGTGTAAGTGAGATGTGGGGGTGTGTGTGTGGTGGATGGGGGTGGGTGAGTGTGTGTGTGAGATGGGATGTATGTGTGTGTCGGTGGATGGGGGTGAGTGAGTGGGTGTGGTGAGATGCGGGTGTGTGTCGGTGGGATGGGGTGAGTATGGGATGGGTGTTGTGGATGCGGTGTATGTGGGTGTGGTGGGTGGTGTGATGGTGGGTGTGTATGTGATGGGGGTGATGTGTGGGATGGGTGATGGGTGTGTATGTGAGATGGGGGAGTCAGTGTGTGTCGGTGCATGGGGTGAGTGAGTGGGTGTGTATGTGAGATGGGGTGTGTGTGTGTGGTGGGATGGGGGTGAGTGGGTGGGTGTGTATGTGAGATGGGGGTGTCTGTGTGTTGTGGATGGGGGTGGGTGGGTGGGTGTGTTGTGGATGGGGGTGTATGTGTGTGTCATGGGGGTGAGTGGGTGTGTGTGTGTGTGTGAGATGGGTGGTATGTGTGTCTGTGGATGGGGGTGAGTGAGTGTGTGTGTATGTGAGATGGGGTGTATGTGTGTGTCGGTGGATGGGGGTGAGTGAGTGGGTGTGTATGTGAGATGGGTGGCTGTGTGTGTCGTTGGAGGGGGGTGGGTGTGTGTGAATGGGTGATGATGTGAGATGGGGGTGTATGTGTGTGTCGGTGGATGGTGGTGTAGGGGTGGGTGAGTATGTGAGATGGGGGTGTATGTGTGTGGTTGGTGGATTGGTGTGCGTGTGTGGTGTGTGTGTGATGTGAGATGGGGGTGGTGATGTGTGTGTGTGGTGTGGTGGGGGTGAGTGGGTGGTGTGTGTGTGAGATGGGGGTGTATGTGTGTGTCGGTGGATGGGGGTGAGTGAGTGCGTGTGTATGTGAGATGGGGGTGTATGTGTGTGTTGGTGGATGGGGGTGAGTGAGTGGGTGTATGTGTGTGGGTGTCTATGTGTCTGTGGGATGGGGGTGAGGGTGGGTGTGTGTGAGATGGGGGTGTATGTGTTGTCATGTGGGGTGTGGGTGTGAGTGGGGTGTATGGGTGTGGTCGGTGGATGGGGGTGAGTGAGTGGGTGTGTATGTGAGATGGGGGTGTAAAGGGGGTGGGGGTGTGGTGGATGGGGGGGGGATGGGGGTGAGTGAGTGGGTGTGTATGTGAGTTGGGGTTGTATGTGTGTGTCGGTGGATGGGGTGAGTGGTGTGTGTGTATGTGAGATGGGGGTGTATGGTGTGTCGGTGGATGGGGGGTGGGGGGGGTGTGAGAGAGTGCGGTGTAGTGAGTGGGTGTTGGATGGGGGTGAGTGAGTGGGTGTGTGTGTGAGATGCGGGTGTGTGTCGGTGGATGGGGGTGAGTGGGTGTGTGGGTGTGAGATGGGGGTGTATGTGTGTGTCGGTGGATGGGGGTGAGTGGGTGTGTGTGGGAGGGTGATTAAATGGTTCGACCTACCCTTCCTTACGGTCTGTTTCACAATCACTGAGACAGCACTGTGTCACCTTGGAACCTGAAGCAGCGTAATCAATAAATAAATAAATATATATATATATAAAAGATAATATGAAAAAAGTTGGGATGGCATCTATCTTGTCACTGACAGGAAGGGGCGCGACCTTTGAACAGAGCGGCATTGCTCACAACTGTGGGGACTTTGTTCTTTGCGCCATTATATTTATATACAGTATAACTGTTTGACGTTCAATAGCCGATGATGCGAAAAATCAATGTGCTCTAGAGGTGTTGTTAAATAAAATAAAAAAGAAGCTTTACTAGAGATGCAAATGACAAGAACAAGTGACAAATTTGAAGAATAAAATAAGCTCTAATTAAAATTTTAAAAGAAAAGAAATGGATAACTATCTGGGACACAAGTCAGTGTTTCTATATATGAAATGATAATAAAAATAAGAGGAATAAGCTTTAAAACAATTTATGCAGATCCAATTTTGTATTGTGGAACCGGAGCTTATTTGAAAACGAACAAAAAATGGTGATATTTGAGTCTTCTCTTTAATAGACTTGGGTCTCACCACCTGCTTCTGTGTCAACTTTTGTGTATTTTATTTTTTAGGTATGTTTATTTTTGTTGTTTTTCTTTTGTTTTGGGTTTTTTTTTTTGTTTAGTTGTTGTTTATTGGGGTTTTTTTTTGGGGGGGGGGGGTTGTTAGTGAACGCCATTCCAGTGGCGCGATGCATTGTGGGATGTGTCAGAGCAAAACAAACCCGCGAGAAGCACATGGCACATCCTAATACACTGGGTGCAGCTATGAAATGTGCTAGTTTCAGCTCATCTCAGCTCTTTTTTGAAACATAGAATACCAACTAAAAAAATATATATAATAAATTAAGATAATAATCTTTTATTCAGCATTACATTTACATCAATATAATCAGCACATCTTATGCCATGTGCATTTAGATTTAGACAAATCTGGGCACTCAGACTAGTGTTAGAGCCATAGCCAGAGTCAGTTTTACTTATTTTATTCTTGTTTTTATTTATATCCTATGGTTAATGACATATGTAGAAATAGAAAATGAGTAGGGTTAATCAGACATTGGTTATATATTTCTTTGAAACAAGTTTTTGTTGACTCATTTGACAATTTAATATTTAGAACAAGAATTACTTCTGGCTAATCAATGGTGATGTAAACATTAGCCTGTAAAGTGACTGAAATTGTATGTTTCTTAGCTCAAAATGTTAATTACGGAGAGTTGTGTCTTAAACATATTCATTATATTATTATATTGCATCCATCCATGTTTGTGCCAAATTGTTATGTATTTTTATTAATTTTGAATAAAATCGAAGCTTTGCCCTATGCGTATCAACAAACTCAATGGATGTATGCCTTTGCTTTGCTACCAACGCCATTTTCAGCACATGCGCACTCGGTATGGTAATCTCGTCTATTGTGTTTGACAGGGCATGGTGGCCTAATCAGTAGAGCGCAGGCCTTGCATGCGGAAGGTTGGTAGTTCGGTTTCCGGTCAAGTGAAACCAATGACTTTAAAATTGATACTTGTCGTTTCCTAGCCTGGCGCTCGGCATTAATAGGATAGCGCAACGACTGGTTAGCTCAGGGTCAGGATAGTGTGATATCGGATCATGGTGCTGGTGGCTTGGTCTCCCAGTGGGGCAACACTAAAAAGTCGCCATGAGTGTGCACGGTCACAAATCGGTACCCGTGCTGATATGACCTTAGAAGTTGCTAGAACGTAAAACAACAACAAACAAACTAATTGTGTTTTCCCCAAAACACGCGAAAGCAGCAGGTTCTCCTAACCTAGAGCCCCGTCCTAAAAAACACAACACCAAAAGCACCAAAAGACTAGACCAGGCGGGATGGACTACGTTCGCTTATCACGCGGAAAATCGTGGGTTCAAATCCTCAGGTGGTACTTACACCGATTGACTTTCAGCCTCGTGGTGTGTCAACCGAACAGGGTGGACTACTGAGTAGGGCACCCGCATCCTGTGTGGGATTCGAACCCTACAGGTACCGATCGGATGACCTGTCACACAGAAAACGGGCACTCGAGTCATTCGGTGATCCCGTCTGGTAACAATGAGACTGTCTCAAAAGGTCCTAAGCAATATGGGACAAAACTTTGTCCATTGTAATGACCAACATACTATCTGCTTATGCATTTGCTCAGGATAAACTGATTTGTTTTTTACATGGTGTCTCATAATCCCAATAGAATACATATTGATTTGAAGCAAATGTCCTTGTGTTTTCAGTGTAACCATTTCTGTGCTGTTTTGTGTCAATCGTTACAATGGACAAAAAATAAAAGAGTTATCACCTTTTGAGACAGGCTCATATGGGAACCTGTGTCTTGAGTGGGCCTTAAACTCATGTCTCTGTCATTGCAGGTTGACCATTTTATCCATTGGACTAGCTAGGCTCCACCAGACAACCGCCCAACCCACACCCACCTGTCTGCGTGGCCTATTGCCTGATCAGGTGAGTGCATTCTACTTAACTTGTCTGCATTGATTTTGGTTGGTTGTTGGAGTTGTATGTCCTGGCAACATCTAAGTTCATATCAGGACAGGTACCGACTTGTGACAGCGAACACCCATGGCGACTTTATAGTGCTGCCTCATTGTGGAACCAGGCCACCAGCACCATGACCCGATACCCCACTCAGTCACATTATCCCGACATTGAGCCAACCAGTCCTTGCCCTATGCTAATAATGCCGAGCAGCAGGCTAGGAAACGACAAGTACCAATTTTGTATGTCATTGGTTTGACTCGACCGGGAATCGAACTCCCAATCTCCCGCACGGGAGCCCTGCCAATGTTTAAGTCATTTGGAAAACTGGTGGTTGACTCTTCCCCCCGTCTGGTCAATATTCTATTCTCATTTCCCGTGAGGCTTTTTTTATGTTTTTGGGGCCTGCTGTCGATTCTGCATGCTAGATATACTAATACTAGGTCACTAAGGTTCCCGTCACCAGACTAATTCAGAAAGCTAACCAGACACATTACGGACGGGTACTGGACATGAACCGGACAAAACGGACTAAACAAACTCAAACCGGACAAGAAGCATAGACGTCAATCCGGTGGCATCCGTTCCAAGTTTTGTGCATGTTCAAAACTTGCCACCATAGACGCCAGACACCACCGGACACAGAACGGAAACACCGGATGGTGACCGTATAGAAACCGGACATTGACGTAATCCACCATACTTTGTTCGGTTTCTTTCCATTTCCCCATTCCGGTGAGGTGTGACAGACCCTTTAACCATCGAGGTAACACTAGTAGATCGCTTGCATTACCAGGTGCTTTTTATTACAAACATCTGAGTGTTATCGAATTGATGATGGATCTATGCGACCAGACGGGATGGCCGAATGAGTTAAGCGTCCATCTCCCGCTTTGGCAGATCATGGCATTCGAACCCTGGTCGAGTCAAACCAATGTCTTAAAAATTGATAATTTTCGCTTCCGAGCCAGGCACTCGGCATTATTAGGATAGGGCAAGGACTGGCTGGCTTAGTGTCAGGATAATGTGACTGAGTGGGATATCAGGTCATGGTGCTGGTGGCCTAGTGGGGCAGCACTATAAAGTTGCCATGAGTGTGCACTGTCACAAGTCAGTACCCGTCCTGATATGACCTTAGATGTTGCTAGGATGTATTCACCATTAGATAGTTGGTCGATAGAAAACCCGAGCCTACACTTTTACCGACCCAAGGGATTTTTAACCTCCCACACCACATAGACATGGTATGAGACTTGAGAGCAACTTGGCCTTTGATGACGCTGTGAGTTATACACAGTGGTGGAAAATACAAATTGGCGGAGGTGATGGCATATATCTAATAATGTTGAGTGTCGGGCTGGCGGTTGTGACAGGTATGAATATTTCAGTTATTGGTTTGAACCCATGACCTACCACATGGAAAAGCAGGCATTCAACTCTTTGTACCCCCGTCCTGATATGACTTGAGATGTTGCAAGGACGAAAAACAACTAACCACCTCATTGTACAATTCTGTCTTCAGCACATTTGAATGGGGTATATGGCTGGGCATATGGCGAAGGGTATAAATTTATTTGTTATCACTAAGTTTTGTAAGCCAATGATGCACAAACTTAATACTTGTCACTTCTTAGCCAGATCCTTGGCATTACTAGGATAGTTCAAGGAGTGGTGTTCTCAGTAAAGTACAACCCCGTTAAACTAAGCTTGGTTAAACCAAACGATTGGTTAATCCAAACTTTTTTCAGCAGCCCGGCAAAATACTACCATTTATTATATAAAAAATTGGTTAAATCAAAGTCTGTTAATCCAAATTATCGGTTAATCCAAACAAAATTGTCTGACCCCAGGCCACTCCGGTATGGTTAAACCAAACTTTCAGGTGGTTATAAGGTCATCTGAGACCCCACCAACTTTTTTATATGATAAATGGTAGTATTTTGCTGGGAGCTGGGAAAAAAGTTTGGATTAACCGATCGTTTGGTTTAGCCGAGCTTGGTTTAATGGGGTTATACTGTATATACATAAAAACAATAATCAAAGCGTCCACATACATTGTATACTACATTCATCATGCACCAAAGTTTTTGCCAAAGCCAAGTCAAAGTTGAAGCCAAAGCTTGGTTAAACCAATGATCGGTTAATCCAAACAAATTTCTAGGGTCCCTTCAAGTTTGGTTTAACGGGGTTATACTGTACCAGGATAACATGACTCGGTGGGATATCAGATTATGGTGCTGGCACTATTAACTCGCCATGACTGTGCACTGTCAGAATTCGGCACAAGGAACAAACAATCACATTCATCTCTTCATAAGACGAGACTTTGTTTCAGCCGATTCCAACCACACTCGCGTGTGTGTCAATAACAGGGCTGGCTTTGGCTAGTGCCTTACCTACACCTTCAGGTAACCCTGGGTTGTAAAGAAATTAATAAAAATATCCTTTTCGCACGCACTCAGTTTGACCGAACTTGCAACTTGACAGTCAGTCAATGAATACCCCAACTTTGTCGGCCAGTGGATGTTTTGTCAAAACGCTGCATTAAATTGTATGCTGTGAGATCTGCATGACACATGGAACACATTTGTTTGCATTCTCTACTTGTATACACTACAAAGTGCTACAGGCAGCAAACCCCCCACCCCACCCCCACCCATCACCTGCACACACACACAGACCTCTTGTATTACAGCTCAATTTATTCATTGATATAAGACGAGTACAATAGACAATTTGATGCATGGTCAGTGACCTCTCAGAGTCACTGTTCGCAGTCTATGCAACACGCAGACCATAATGCACCTGTATGTGATACATAATCTATTTTATGCGAATATAAATAGCAAAGGCAACGAGAGCCGGTTTTACCTCAGTTTGTCCATTCGCCCTGTAACCCGCTGTAAAATATTCCGATAAAATGCATCATTGGTGGGGAATGCAGATGGTCTATAATGGAATGCAAATGGTCTATTAGGGTAAATGGTATATAGTGCCAGGTGCATGAATGCATTTATGTAATTGCTGGTGATCCTTTATTTATGGTCAATAGTCATTGTGTATTAGGTAGATAGTGTGACGGAGGCACTAGTGATAGTGTGTAAGGGGCCTCAGGAGCTCTACTCACTACCCCCTCCCCCCAACTGTTAGTCACGGATCACCACACACACAGCTCAGGCAGGTGGTGGCCAAGCAGCCACACTGCATGGTGGTGGTGGGCAGATCATAGTAGCCAAGGTGACACTGGAATGCTTACTGTTCATTGGTGGAACTATAAATGCTTGTTACTCATTAGAGAATAAGGACATGTGGTATGCCATACCAGATCCATGTACCACTATATAATAATAAACCTGAGGGCATTGTCTCTCTGTACTTTCATTCTTTATCCTCTTCCTTTCTCTTCTTGCCTGTATTGATTTCATTATAGCCTGCCTACACAACCACAGATGCCAGCCGTGGACTTTACACCGCGTTGTATATGCATACCACTGGCGCCATCTGCCGTCCTCTTTTCGCATATATGTGGTACATCATCTATTAATAATAGATGATGTACCACATATATGCGCATAATAGTATTATGCGAATATGAATAGCGCAAACCATTTACTCCTGATCTATCATAAACTGCCTCTTTTATGCATACCATGGTGCCCTCTGTATTCCGGTTTTCACACATGTGCTGCATAATATATTAGCCAAATATAAATAAGATTGGCAAAAACAATTTACAGTAAAATTTCTCTAAATCGACCGACCTTGGGACCGACTTTAAGTGGTCCATTTAGGGAGGTGGTTTAGGGAGTTTGAATATAGTTACAACGGTAGTATTGGGACCCAAATAAACCGATCGATATAGGGGAGTGGTCGATCTGTGGATGTGGTCGGTTAGAGAGGTTTTACTGTAATCACGCTGAGAGGGCCACTCCACTAGCTATACCTCTTTATGCACATATACATAGGTTGGTTGTTGAAGTTTTACATCCTAGCAACATCTAGGATCATATCAGGACAGGTACTGACTTGTCACAGTGCGCACTCATGGCAACTTTATAGTTTTTGCCCCACTCAGAAATCAGGCCGCCAGCACCATGACCTGATGTCCCCCTCAGTCACATCATCCTGACACTGATCTAACCAGTCCTTGCACTATCCTAATAATGCTGAGCACCAAACTAGGAAGCGACAAGCATCAATTTCCTAATTTGACGCGGCCTGGAATCAAACTTCTGATCTCCTGCACGAGAGGCCTGCGCTCCGCAGACACTGTGTCTGGTCTATCTGCATATATAGCTGCATATCAGTACATGGGGGGAGGGGGAGAAGGGGGAGAGGGGAGGTGGGGGGGGACAAGAGGGGAGGGGGCGTAGATACATGGGTATCTTCATGGTAAATGGGGCCAATGTATTTTCTAGTATCTTAAAGCCCTGTCACACCTCATCAGACTGGGGGAAACGGAAAGAAACCGAACAAAGTCCGTTTGTGTCAGTACAAGTTTTGAACATGCACAAAACTAGGAACGAATGCCGACGGATTGACGTCTACGGTTCTTGTCCTGTTTGATTTTGTTTCGTCTGTTGGCTATCCATTTATGTCTGTTTCATGTCCGTTTCATGTCCGTTTCATGTCCATTTCATGTCTGTTCGTCCAGCGGCCTTAAACCCGATGTCGCAACACTTTGACACATTTTAATACATTTTGATACTTATCACCACGGACTAGACAATCTGTCCGTTGCTCAATCTGGCATACTGTGACAGGCAATTTATGGTCAAAAACAATTATTGAAAGAGTAAAGGAGTTATTTTCTTTATAGAGGGATAGATTTTCTTTTGAGGGATAGATATGATAAAATGAAGACCTAACATGGCATAATTAAAAAACAAAACAAATTCATTAAAAAACATATGGTGTTTTAAGGGCATGAAAATATTATATGGAGAATGTGGACTTTTCTACAGCCCACTGGACCCTTAATTTGCATAGAGCATTACATGTTAGTCAATGAATTAATAAAGGGACACTCTCACTTGAAATAAATGCCCATCATGCATGCACATCAACATACGTTTCTTAACATTTCAGGTTCATTAAACTGGTTTTGGACGTAACTGTTGTGGTCCCTGCTTGTTTCCTGATAGTTTTGTCAGGGAATATGATATTTTTGAATAACAGAGCTTCAACAAGAAAACACTTGGTACTGTTTTATGTGCAAGCATATTTTGGAGTACCATGACCGCGGTGGCCTAATCGGTAGAGCTTGGGCCTCGAGTGTGGAAGGTCGGGAGTTTGGTTCCCGGTCAAGTCAGACCAATGACGTTAAAATTGGTACCTGTCGCTTCCTAGCCTGGCACTCGGCATTAATAGGATAGGGCAAGGACTGGTTAGCTCAGTGTCAGGATAATGTGACTGAGTGGGACATCAGGTCATGGTGCCGGCGGCCTGATTTCCCAGTGGGGCAGCACTATAAAGTTGCCATGAGTGCGCACTGTCACAAGTAGGTACCCGATCTGATATGACCTAAAGGCCCTGTCACACTATGACGTAATGACATCAGCGTAGGGAGAACATGACGAACGTTGAACTTCTCAGCGTAGTATGCAAATTTGGGCACAAGTTGAACATGGATGCAGCGTAGTTGGCGAGAGCATAACGTCGGTAAAGCATAGTGATACCGTCATTCAATGAGAGAGGACAACGTT
>CM059203.1:3045867-3067420 GCA_030323885.1 Branchipolynoe longqiensis
TCCAGCTGCCCTCAAAAAGGCTAAAATGTTTTCTTGTTTTACTTTAGTAAAAAGGTCATGCATACTGCCTGCAGTGTAGAATTGTTTGCGCAGGGCCAAAAAATCAACGCAACTTAGTCAAATGTGTTTGAGTGTCAACGGGGACTGACACTAGGTTGTAAAACCTCAACGAACAAACTTATTAATGTTGTATGTAGGTTCGAGCTACAAATAAACAAGAGAACACGAGGGGTAAATGGATTGGCAGCATTTAATGATTTATAATTATATAATGACCATTGGCTGGGGAGATGCCTGTACCGGTAAAAGGAAAAAGGTGAGGCGAGTGTGACGAGTCACGTGCTCGCAAGCGGTTTATATCAGCCAATGCAGGACCGCAGCACATATCCACAGCACACATCCACAGCACATGGCAGCACAAACAAATAATAATATAATGAACGAATGTATTCAATGCGATTGCTTGTTTGTTGTTGTTTTACATCCTAGCAACATTTAAGGTCATATCAGGATGAGTACCGACTTGTGACAGTGCGCACTCATGGTGACTTTATAGTGCTGCCCCACTGGGACACCAGGCCACCAGCATCATGACCTGATATCCCACTTAGTCACATTATCCTGACACTGAGCCAACCAGTCCTTGTCCTATCCTACTAATACCAAGCGCCAGGCTATGAAGCGACATGTATCAATATTTAAGTCATTGGTTTGACTCGACCAGGGTTCGAATGCCATGCTCTACCAAAATGGGAGACAGACGCCATTCAGTCGGGTTGGCTGCATGGTTGATTGCTCCTGTGTTCTGCCCTGAACTTGGCCCAGGGTTTTCATGTTTCTGTTTGCTGCTTAATTTAATATTAATCTTTAAAAAAAATAAAAAAGTTATATTGATGTATGAATCAAATGAAATGGAGGGGGGGGGGGGGTACTGTTTGGATTCAGCCAATATAGGATGTACTTCATTGAATACAGAGTGCCTATGCCACTTGCTTAAATAATATTTTTATATATTTTGTTGGTACATAATTGATTGCGCAGGGGAAATTTTAATCCCAGACAATTGGTCTTCCTCATTCCACTGCTCCTGGCCCTATACTAGTAATGGCAAACACCAGGCTATGTAGTGACAAGTATCAATTTTAACGTCATCGGTTTTACTCGACCAGGGTTTGAAGCCACAGATTCAAAATAAATCGAAGACCTACCAAAATAGGGTATGAGCATTCAACTATTTTTGTAACCACGCCTGGTGTGTGATGATAATGATTCCTGTCTAATGGTGGAAACGAGACTATTGAGACTTATCCAAGATAGGCAGTATAAATGCTCCAAGAAGAAACAAAATTAATGATGATGATGATAATAATTATAATAGTAATAATATATCTGCAGTTTCAGCACAATCCTACCAACAACAGCTATCACAATAATAATGATAATTATGATATTAATCTATCATCTCTTCGCCACCACCACCAAACATCAGCAACCGACATTCAGCCACTTGTTTTCAGCCACGCCTCTCCTCTTTCCTCCTCCCCCCCCCCCCCCCCCCCCCCCACACACACACACCCACCTCCACCGCTATCCGACCGTCGGCCCGCCCGTCGTCCAATCAGCGATCGCCTTATAG
The DNA here is from genome assembly GCA_030323885.1 of Branchipolynoe longqiensis. Taxonomy (NCBI): domain Eukaryota; kingdom Metazoa; phylum Annelida; class Polychaeta; order Phyllodocida; family Polynoidae; genus Branchipolynoe; species Branchipolynoe longqiensis. The sequence continues at coordinate 3,047,504 of CM059203.1, forward strand.
AGATCGATGGCATTATGTCGCGATGACGTCAGCCTCGCGCTACGCGATTGGCTAATTCTGATTGGCCGAGCCGGGCTTGCGCTGGTTGATGCTGGATGCTGGCCCGGTGGGTGTGGATGAGGGAGTGTGTGGGTGTGTGGGTGTGTGATAGAGGAGTGGAATGTGTGTGGGAGAGGGGAGGAGAGGGAGGGAGAGGGGAGGGAGAGGGGAGGGGGGAATGGGGGGAGGAGGGAGGGAGTGAGAGAGAGAGAGAGGGAGGGAGAGGGAGGGAGCGGAGGGAGAGGGGAGGGAGGGAGAGGAAGGGCGAGGGATGGCGAGGGAGGGAGTGAGAGAGAGGGAGAGGGAGGGAGAGGGAGGGAGAGGGAGGGAGGGGAGGAGGGACCGTTGTCGATAGGCGCTAGCTTCGTCGTTTCTACTTCCTGTGTTGTCGCACGCCTGATGGGAAGTGGTGGCGGAGGATGATGATATTGGCAAGTTGGTGTGTATGTGGTGTGTGTGGTGTGTGTGTGTGGTGTGTGTGGTGTGTGTTGAGTGATTGAAGGGAAGGGAGAGCTAAGTGTTTCTTTACAAAACACCCCCCCCCCATTCCCACCTCCCTCCCCTCACTCATCATCGCCAATCTACCACCCCACCCCCACCCCCACCCCACCGCTACATCCACATCCACATCCACACCCACCCTCACACCCACCCCATCGTCATCGCCAACCTACCACCCCCACCCCACCCACCCCTAAACCCATCCTCTCACCCGTCACCTAACAATATCAGTATCCTCTAACCACCCCACCCAAGTATCACCCACACCCCCACCCACCCACCCACCTCCCACCCCATCCCACACCCCCACCAACCCTCTTAACCCCAGACCATCCAGACTCCCACCACGCCCCCCTCCCACCACCAACACTTCCCATCCACCCCTTCGCTATCCACCCCTGAACCTCACACCATCTACTCCCTACTCTACAACCCCACCCACCCACCCTCTCCCAGTTTCCACCACCCTCAGTCCTCCTCCATCCTCACTTCATCCTCCCGCTCCGTTCCCCAATTCCTTGTCCTTATCACCTCCTTCCCCCTCTCCCCTCCCCTCACGCCTCTCCTTCTACCATCCATTTTCTCATCCCCTTCCTCCCCCCTCCTCCCCCTCCTCCTCCCCCCTCCTCCCCTATACCCTTCTCCCTCTCGTTTCCCCCCTCCCCCTCCCCTTCTCATCCCTCCTCCCGCTCCCGCTCTCCCCTCCTCTATCCCTCCCCTCCCGATCCCCTCACTCCCTTTCCCCCTAACCCTTCCACTCCCCCTCTCCCTTCCCTCCCCTCTCCTTCCCTTCCCCATCCCTGCCCTCCCCTGCCTCCCTTCCCTCCCCATCCCTGCCCCTCCCCCTTCCCTCTTCCTCTCCTCTCCCCTCCTCCTCTCCCCTCCTCCTCACCCCTCTCAACCCCAAACTTTGCGTCTCCCCCCCCCCCTGCTTGCCCTCCCTTCGCGTCTCCTCTTCGGTCACCTCCCCTCCGTGTCTGCCCCCCCCCCCCCCCCTTCCCCCTACCTTATACCACCCCTGCCCACTCTATCCCTCACACCCTTACACACCCTTTCCTCTCCGTCCCTTCCCCCACCCTTGCCCCCCCCCTCCCCCCCCCCCCCACTACCCAATTCACCAGCCCCTCCCCTACTACCCACCCATCCCCACCCCCACCTCCACCTCCCCCCTCCCCATGACGTAGGGCCGCCCCGGGGCCGCCCAACCCGCCCCGAGCCCGTGTCTAGTCCCCCCGTCTGTCCATACAGGCAGGCGACCCGGGACCCGTACGTGAGGCTACTGCGGGGACGCCGTCGGGGGACGCTGCCGGGGGACGCCGTGTGGGGACGCCGGGAGGACGGCGCGAGCAAACGAACTGGCTTCCGGTGCTCTTGATTGTTAGCCGAACCCATCAAGAACGGTGACTGGTTTTTGCGGTTGTTGTTGCCGCTGTTGCTGTTTGTTGTTTGTTGTTGTTGCAACAACCAAAATAGCCTGGTTCGCCTAAGACCTGTCTGCCACTCTCCTCGAGAGATATACAGCGAGAAGAGAGATAGAGAGGAAAGAGAGAGGAGAGAGAGAGAAGAGAGAGAGAGGGGGGGCAGGAGGAGTGAGCCTCTCACCTGACCGTTGGATCGGGTATTTATTTACTAAGTTTCCTCGTTTTGTCGGACGACAAATGTAAGGTGAGTGACCAGATGGAGGACATAGGGACACGTGTGTGTGTAGAAGTGGGGGTGGGATGGGGAGTGGGGGGGGGGGGTGAGAGTGGTAAGGAGGGTGGGAGGGCGAGAACGAGGGAGGGGGATTGTTCAGACGCAATTCCAAAAGATGTCTGTCTAGAAATGACAAATACATTCCCAAGCGGCCATATTCGTGGTATTTGTGTTTGTCTCCATCTGTCTGCCTGCCTGTCTGCCTGCCTGTCTGTCTGTCTGCCTGTATGTCTGCCTCACGCTCTCCTCTCTCCTTTTCTCTGCTCTCTTTTGCGCTATACACTCTCCTTTGCTGTGTGCCTCTGTTTATTTCGTTGCGCTGATTCTCACGGTGTAAAACGAGGGAATCTGACAGCGGCTACATGGCGATCGATTGTTCGTTATAGGTATGGATGGATAATGGCAGTAACCAGAATCGCTCACTCTCTACTCCTCTCTCCTCCTCTCTCCTCCTCTCTCCTCCTCTCTCCTCCTCTCTCCTTCTCTCCCCTTCGCCCTCCTTATCTCTCCCTCTCCCCCTCTCTCCCTCTCTCTTTCATGCTCTCACTCTCTCACTCTCTCTGTCACCCTCCTTTTCTGTCTCCTTCTTTTTACTTCTCTCCCTCTCTCTCCCTCCCCTCCCTCTCCCCTTCTCTCCCTCTCCCTCCATCCCTCTTCCTCCCCCCTCTCCCTCTCCTCCTCTCTCCCCCCTCTTCCGTCCCTTTCCACTCTCCCTCTCTCCTTCCCTTCTCCCTATCCCTTTTCTCCCCCCCTCTTTCCTTCTTCCCCAATGTGTAGCTATGACATCGTATTATGATTAAAACATTATTATAATACCACAATGTATGTGAATGTGAAAAATGTATACTTGTCGTTTGCTAGCATGGTGCTCTGCATTATTAGGATAGGGCACATGCTGGTTAGCTCAGTGTGAGGATAATGTGACAGTGGGATATCAGGTCATGGTGCTGGCGACGTGATGCAGCAGCCATGAAGTTGCCATGAGTGTGCACTGTTAGTGTTGGTAGACCATGGGATCATGTGCTCGAACCCTGGTCGAGTCAAACCAATGACTTAAAAATTGATACTCATTGCTTCCTCGCCAGGCGCTTGGCATTATTAGGATAGGGCAAGGACTGGTTGGCTCAGTGTCAGGATAATTTGACTGAGTGGGATGTCAGGTCATGGTGCTGGTGGCCTGGTCTCCCAGTGGGGCAGCACTATAAAGTCGCCATGAGTGCACACTGTCACAAGTCGGTAGCCATCCTGATATGACCTTAGATGGTGCTAGGACATAAAACAACAACAAACAAACAAATCCCTCTCTTGTACTCTCCGTGTCCCTCTCCCTATTATGTCTTGTTGCAGTTGTAGCCTAACTCTGATCACACTTCCTGATATGACCTTAAATGTTTCCAGGACGTAATACTCCAACAACAAGCACAATTCTCTCAGAAGCTTATATAAATAACTGTTGATGGCAAATGGCAATCGCTAGTTCTACTGCCCAAATATGGCTGCCACGCTATGGAAATAGCCAAACCGACAGGTGATAGTGAGAGGTATAGCTAGTGATGTTGATCAAGTTATTCAGCGAGCGAGCTGAGTCCAGTGACACTGCACTGCTGTACTCAGCGAGCCAGCTGGGTCCAGTGACACTGCACCGCTGTACTCAGCAAGCCAGGTTGGGTCCAGTGACACTGCACCGCTATACTCAGCAAGCCAGCTGAGTCCAGTGACACTGCACCACTGTACTCAGCGAGCCAGCTGGATCCAGTGACACTGCACCGCTGTACTCAGCGAGACAGCTGGATCCATTGACACTGCACCGCTGTACTCACCGAGCCAGCTGGGTCCAGTGACACTGCACCGCTGTACTCAGCGAGCCAGCTGGGTCTAGTGACACTGCACCGCTGTACTCAGTGAGCCAGCTGGGTCCAGTGACACTGCACCGCTGTACCCCAGCGAGCCAGCTGGGTCCAGTGACACTGCACCGCTGTACTCAGTGAGCCAGCTGGGTCCAGTGACACTGCACCGCTGTACTCAGTGAGCCAGCTGAGTCCAGTGACACTGCACCACTATGGTCAGCGAGCCAGCTGGGTCCGGTGACACTGCACTGCTGTACCCAGTGAGCCAGCTCGGTCTAGTACCACTGCTCCACTGTACCCAGCGAGCTAGCTCGGTCTACCAAATACAGTTCATGATGATAGTCAGTAACCATGTCCAACCGAATAGTTTGTCAAATTGACCGCTGTTTACAACTGTGTAGATGTTGATTCTGACAGCTGGCTCCATCTGTATTGACAGATGTGTCCAGATAGGCAACCAGTGACATTGGCAGCTGTTTACAGATGTATTGCCAGTGACATTGACAGCTGTATCTAGGTGTATAGCTAATGATATTGACAGCAGTGTACAGCTAGTGACATTGACAGTTGTATCCAGGTGTATAGCTAGTGATGTAAAAAGGAAAGTTTGTTCGATTTAATGACGCCTCTACAGCTTATTGATTTTTATCATCGGCGATTGGACATCAAACATATGGTCATTCTGACATATTTCTTTGGAGGAAACCAGCTGCTGCCACATAGGCTACTCTTTCCGATAAGCAACCAAGGTTTCTTTTATATGCACTTTCCCACAGACAGGACAGCACATACCACAGCCTTTGATGAACCACTTGTGGACCACAGGTTGACCTAGTGATTATGACAGCTGCATCCAGGTGCATAGGTAGTGACATTGACAGCTGTATTCAGATATACAACTAGTGACATTGACAGCTGTATCCAGATGTATAACTAGTGATATTGATAGCTGTATCTAGTTGTACAGGTCGTGACATTGACAGCTGTATTCAGGTGTATATAACCAGTGACATTAACAGCTGTATCCAGTTGTATAGACAATGGCATTGACAGCTGTATCTAGGTGTACAACTAGTGACGATGACAGCTGTATTTAGGTGTTCAGCTTGTGACATTAACAGCTGTGAACAGGTGTAGAACTGGTGACATTGACAGTCGTGTACAGGTGTCCATATAGTGACATTGACAGCTGTGAACAGGTTTATAACTAGTGATATTGACTGCTGTGTTCAGGTGTATAGATAGTGATACTGCATAACTTGTCCTACTGACACTGACAGTGGAGTCCAACTATGTAACTAGCCATGACTGTCAGTGGTTCATAACTGCATTACTCTGACAGCATTGCCATTTGTGTTCACATGTAGTGAGTGCTATTGTTCTGTTGTATCTAGATGGATTACTGTAGCAACATTGACAGCTCTACCGTATATGTCCCAATAGAAGCACGCTACCCAATAGAAGCACACACCCCATTTCAAGTTTGAAAGCGTGCACAAATTTATGATCATATTCAGACTGAATGCACATAAAATAAGACAAGGGTACTTTATTTCAGAGGCACAACAAAAACAAATTAAAATTAATGATCATATTCAGACTGAATGCACACAAAATAAGACAATCCCACTTTATTTCAGAGGTACGACAAAAACAAATCCATGAAATTCTTTAACTTTGAATAGACGCACATCCATGTGTCTGCACTCGTGCAGTGCGCGTCTATTGGGTCATATAGACCTATTTCAATGTTTACTAACATCGTGTATGCGTGTGCATCTTGGCTGCAGAATGAAGGCACACTGCCATTGAGATTGCTGATACGCGCAGTGAAAAATCTCAGTTTTATTCAAAATCAATGGAAATGCAGAACCCTAACCATATCAATTTCAAATAATCTTTTTGGTAAACATGTTTTCTATAGGTGTTCCAAGCAGTTTCTGTCTAGGTGGTGTGGTTTTAGAAATATTTAACTTTTTCTGTATGAAGATTTCTCATGGCCATTGACAATGCATTGAGTTTGCCGGTATGCACAGTGCAAAAGATCAGTTTTAGTCAAAATTAATAGAAATCCAGAACCCTAACCTTATAAATTTAATATAATCTTTTTGTTAAGCATGTTTTTTATATGTGTTCCAAGCGGCTTGTGTCTAGGTGGTGGGGTTTTAGCGATATTTAACTTTTTCTGTATGAAGATTGCTCACGCCATTGACAATGCATTGAGTTTGCCGGTATGCACAGTGCAAAACATCAGTTTTATTCAAAATTAATAGAAATCCAGAACCCTAACCTTATCAATTTAATATAATCTTTTTGGTAAACATCTATTCTATATGTGTCCCAAGCGGTTTGTGTCAAGGTGGTGTGGTTTTAGAGATATTTAACTTTTTCTGTATGAAGATTGCTCACGGCCATTAACAATGCATTGAGTTTGCCAGTATGGGCAGTGCAAAGTGTCAGTTTTAATCAAAATTAATAGAAATCTAGAACCCTAACCTTATCAATTTAATATAATCTTTTTGGTAAACATGTTTTCTATATGTGTTCCAAGTGGTTTGTCTCTAGGTGATGTGGTTTTAGAGATATTTAATTTTTCTCTATGAAGATTGCTCATAGCCACTGTGTTTGCAGTGTGACAATGTGTCGTCCTGCAGCCAAAAGGCACACGCACTGACCTAGATACCTATGCTGACATCATATGAAATAGGTCTATACAGTATTTAGTTAGGCATATAAGTAGCCATAAGTGACAGCTGTGCCCATCTATATATTTTTTTTACTAAATGTATTTTATTCAGCGAATAATGTCTTTTGTCAGTGCCAGAGCACTGGTCTTCCGGCCGTTCATTACAATTTGTTGGTGCATAAATGATAATATCAGTTGCAATAATAACCACATGAAAAACCTGTTCGATAATAGAAGCATAATATAAATTGACTATTTGTTGTAATAATAACTGCATGCAATTCCAGTTCAACATATGTATTATGCACTTGGTGAGCATGCATCAATAAATGTCAATAGCTATGACAATATTGACAGCATTACATATATAGTGACACTGACAGCACCACCAGGTTCTAAGCCATGGTGATACAGACGGCAGTGCCATGTTGTAATCCATAGTGACACTGGCAGTGACAACATGTTGTACACCATAGTGACACTGAGAGTGACACCATGTTGCAAGCCATTGTGACACTGTGTTGTAAGCGATAGTGGCAATGACAGTGACAGTGGTGCCATGTTGTAAGCCATAGTGACATTGATAGTGACACCATGTTGTAAGCCTTAGTGACACTTGCAGTGACACCATGTTGTAAGCCATAGTGACATTGACAGTGGCACCGTGGAGGGGTGTTAGCCATAATGACAATGACAGTGACACCGTGTTGTAATTCATAGTGACATTGACAGTGACACCGTGTTGTAAACCATAGTGACACTGACAGTGGAACCATCTTGTAAACCATTGTGACAATGACAGTGAAACCATCTTGTTACCCATAGTGACACTGACAGTGGCACCGTGATGTCGGTGGGGAAAGTGTGAGGTGGCGTTCTCTGTGGCGGAGTGGTTAGAGTGTCTGACTTTTTTCTAGGTCAGACTCCTAATCTGAGGGTTGGCGGTTTGATTCCCCGTGCCCCCAGCTCTGCCAATTTGGATTTCCACCGCTGTGTATAACTTACAGCGTCATCAAAGGCCGGTTGCTCTCATACCATGTCTATGTGGTGTGGGAGGTTAAAAATTCCTTGGGTCGGTAAAAGTGTAGGCTCGGGCTTTCTATCGACCAGCAGTGGAATGAGGAAGACCAGTCGTCTATAGCCGTGTTCACACGGGGAATGTAAATCGATTCGTAGAAAGCGACTTGCCTAGTTCGACGCACATTTCCCATGTGAACGGGCGTCTTAGTCGAATTAGGGCTGAATCAATTTCTGTGATGCGCATTCTGTAAACCACCTCTCGAGGTAGTTTATGTGAGGCGATTTCTGTGAATCGATTGATTTTGCCTGTGTGAACGCACTGAGGCGGATTAAGCACCTCACACACATGCGCAGTCGACACCTTAGTTTGTTGACTTTCCGGTCGATCAAAAGCGCATATTATAGAATTTAATTAATGAAACCGCTAGCTATGCACAGATATTTTTTTCATCATTTATTTTTAGGGTTTGACTGCCCAGCAGAAGTTTTGACCGTTCCAAACCAATACGATTCATTAAATACATATCTAGGTCGAATCCACTCTCTCGTGGTGGCGCTGGTCAGACTGGACTTGCTCATGCGCAGATATCGACTTCCGGCCCAAGTAGTGCTCGTGTGAACGGGCGGATAATTTGACTCACCTGATTCGATTTGTCTAATTCGCTTCACATTTTGCCCGTGTGAACACGGCTTATGACTGAAATTTCCCCTGCTTAAACAACTAATGGGCCCCCAAAAAAAAAAAAATGGTGGATGGAAGGGGTGGTAACTGGTGTAAGGTGGGTGGGAGTGGGGGTGAGGTGAGTGGGGGTGTGGTAGGTGGGCATATGGTAGGGGTGGAGGTGGGGGTGAGGGGGTGGGGGTGGGGGTAGTGGGTGGATAACATGTGTGTGGGTGTGGGTGTTGGGGTGAGGGTGTGGTTGTCAGGGGATGGGGGTGGTGGGTGGATGTAAAGGCCCTATCACACTATGACGTAACGACAACAGCATAGGGAGAACATGAAAAACGTCAAACTTCTCGGCGTAGTATGCAAATTTGGGCACAAGTTGAACGTGGATGCAGCGTAGTTGACGAGAGCATAACGTCGGTAAAGCGTAGTGATAGCGTCATTCAACGAGACAGGACAACGTCATTACGCTCATGGAACGTTATGTACGTTATTCCATCACTAGAACTACGTTACGTGACATTACATATGTCATGACATGGTGGCGAAATGCTGAATGTACATTGAACGTATGTTGGATGTACGTTAGGCATATGTTCTCCTGACGTTCCCATTACGCCGCGTGGACGTTTCCACCGGCTTTAATGTGGGTCAACATAGTGGAAAGTAGTGGAACGTAGTGGAACGTAGTGGAACGTAGTGGAACGTAGTGGAACGTAGTGGAACGTAGTGGAACGTAGTGAGCCGTGTTTGACTAACGTCCGTTTAACGTCATTGACATTTGCCGAACGTTTACAGAACGTACGGCGAAGGTAAACCCTTATGTTCGAGTTACGTCAAAAGTTTTGAACAGGTTCAAAACATTGACACGCGCCGACGTAACACGACGTAATGTGATGTAGCTCAATGTCAGTCTAATGTCATTCTGACGTCATCATAACGTAACCCAATGTACGTCAACGTAATGACGAAACGTGAGCACGTCAGGCTTACGTTGGCTCATCACGTCGTAATGTGACAGGGGTATTAGGTAGGTGTGAGACTTGTGAGTGTGAGGTGGGTGTGAGTGTGAGATGGGTGTGGGTGGCAGCTAGTTGCGCTGTTGCGTGCTATGGAGTACTGTGATGGGTGCCCCGGGGAATATTTGATCTTGCCTAAGATCCACTGGACTTTAGGTGGTCGATCATGTTCTAAATTTAGCCACATTACGAGTACACATCTATTTATAGATTCCAATTAACATCTTTCCTACCCTGGGAACTGCTCATGCAGAGTCAGTAAAGAGGGTCTGAAGTGTGTGTCTGTAGGTGGGTTGCCATTGTTTGTTTGTTTGGGTTTTTTGTCCTGGCAACATCTAAGGCCATATCATGCCGAGTACTGACAATGCACACTCGTGGCAACTTCATGGTTGCTGCATCACATCGCCGGCACCATGACCTGATATCCCGCTCAGTCACATTATCCTGACACTGAGCTAACCAACCCACACCCTATCCTAATAATGCAGAGCGCCAGGCTAGCAAACGATATGTATAAATTTAGCACATTCATTGGTTTAACTCGACCAGGAATCAAATTACGCACGTAACATGGAACATCATTTTAACCACCCACCCGACCCCCTTTATAGAAGATAAACCGATCACCCACCCATGACTTCCAAAATCAATACTTGTCGCTACCTAGCCTGGCGCTCGGCATTAATAGGATAGAACCAGGACTGGTTTGCTCGGCATCAGGATAATGTGTCTGAGTGGGATAGCAGGTCATGGTGCCAGCGGCCTGGTCTCCCAGTAGGGTGGCACCATGAGTGTTCACTATCACAAGTCGGTATGTACCTGTCTGGATATGCCATTAGGTGTTGCTAGGACATAAAAGCCCACCAAACAAACACATGATCCATTTGGCAGGAACGACGATTATATATCTGGATGTGTGTGGGAAACTTTGTGAGCAATTCCCAAGTGAATAATAAATAGGTTTGACAGTTGTTCGCTGCAGGATGATTCAGCATTATTAATAGATTATAGTGAGATGCGTATACGCATTTAGTGCGTGTGCCGCCCTTCCGCCGCCCTCCCTCCGCCCTCCCCCACCCTCCTGCCACCCTCCCGCCGCCCCTCCCCCTCTCCGCCCCTTCCTCCCCCCCTCCTCTCCCTCCCCCTCGCCCCCTCCCCCTCCTCCCCCCTCCCCTTACAACTCCCCCTCCCTCTCCCCTCCCCTCCCCTTGCCCTCCATACCCTCTCTTCCCCCTCCCCCTCCTCCTCCCACTCCCCTTCCCCTCCCCTCCACTCCCCCCTCCCCCTCCCCCCTCCCCCTCCCCCCTCCCTTCCCCCTCCCCTCCCCTCCCCTTCCCCCTCCCCCATCCCTTCCCCCTCCCCTTCCCCCTCCCCCCCTCTCCCATCCCCCTCCCCCTCCCCCTCCCCCCCCCTCCCTCTCCCCTTCCCCTCCCACCTCCACTCCCTCACCCTCCCCTTCCCTTTCCCCTCGGCTCCCCCCTCTCCCTCCCCTCCTCTCTCGCCCAACCAGCAGTCCCCCCACCACCACCACCATCACACACAGCACTAGACCGCGCAGTGCTGCCACCAAGCGGGAGAACTGGAAACTATCGCTCGCAAGGGACTCTGGGGGCTGGAAGTTGTTGTGCATAATTCGATGTATTCGAGTTTCTGGCATATTTGTTTAAAAGCTGGATAGTCCGATGAAAATTTGATTCACCATATCTAACTTATATACTGGTGCACTTGTCACCACACAAAAGGGAATGGTGAGGCATTTGAAATTTGAATAGAACCTGTTACTACTGAATGCTGTGGGCCGTAATCGATTAACACGACCCGGGCGACTCGGCTTACCCAAGTCATCAGAATTTCAAATAGAACGCCGTGAGTGGAGTCGACAAATACATGTGCCATGTGCAAAACGACCCGACCCCAGTAACCCACCTCTTGGCTTGGGTTTGCGAGGAGCGATGACGTCACATCTGAGCTGGTACCTGTAAGATAACCGCTACCAGTACAACAACTACGTGTTGTTTTAATGATTTTTTTTTAATAACCCAGATTGTCAGCTTTTACAATCATAAAATACTTTGAATCCTATTTTGCTATACATATATCAGTTATTGAAAAACACTATTAACCTTTAGATTAAGCCACCATTTTGTCCACCCCGAGCATATTCGTTTATTCAACCCGAGTCTGTAGGATGTGCGCATGCACCAAAAAGTGGCTCGGGTGACCCGAGTTGATTAATCGATTACGCCCAGTGTGTCAGAGTTTTGGCATGCTTGCCAAAATTAATTTGACGTGTTTGCACTTCAAATATCTAGAAAATTAGACATTTAAAATAAAATTAAGGTACATAATAATATCAACCTTATGTATTTATCTCTGAAAATGTCAGAAACTCAAAACCATCGGACTATGCAACTCTAAATGAATAAATAAATATTGGTTGATCGTTTTAATCTATTTTATTTTAGTTTGGAATAACGGGTATTTAATTTGTACATGCTAATTTTGGATATATTTTTTATGTGAAAATGCGCAAAAGGATTTTGCAGTGCACATCGAGCTGCTGTTGGTTGTTTTGTTTGGGACTTTATGGCCTAGCAATATCTAATGTCATATCCGGATGTTAGTGTCGTGGGGGTGATGACAATGGGAAATATTGCGCCTAGAGCGGGACTCAAACGCACATCTCTTTGCATTCTGGGCCAGTGTGCTAACCATTACACCACCTAGGCTCCCCGATATCAGCACACTACCCACGCCTACCTGTCTATGTGGTTACTTGCCTAATGGTGCTGTCACATTACGACGCTTCTCACCCGTGCGCCGCAAACGCGCAAAATTAGTTTTAATCATCGAGAGATGTCAAACTTTTCGCCGTCAGCACAACGTATTGGTAGCGTGCGGCCGACGTTGTGGTAAAAGTTTGGCGCGCCATCCTGATATGACCTTAGATGTTGGTAGGACGTAAAACAACAAAAAGCAACCGTTTGGCGCAACATGTGGGAACGACCCTCACACGCGCGCACCTTGTGTCTAGCGTTCGCATAACGTTATTCCAGCGATGTCGACGTGCTTCTGACGTCGCCATAATATTGGCACCCACGCGTTGTCGCGCGTCCAAAGTTTTGTGCAAGCGCAAAACTTTGCCGATCCCCTGACGCGCGCCGCCGACCGTCACCATAGATGAACGAATACCAACACACGCCTAACGCGCGCGTAACGCTTCCTGACGTATCCCGACGTTGCGCCAAAAAATCACATACGTCGACGCGCGTTGGCGAGAAGCGTCGTAATGTGACAGCACCATTACAGGTCAGTGCAGACTACTTACTACATTAGTAATAGTATAGTCGTTTTAGGGTTTGACTTAGACAAAACTGCAACAGAAGCTATTAGTATTACAGTATAAATAGAACCAGTGGCACATATTGATTGACATGCAAAAAAAACAACCACACAATTGCATCACAGAAAAGTCCTTGATGACCTCCAGGCGACCATTTTGCTTATAACTATAAGGTGATTCCAGGTGCAACAAGTGTAACCTTCTCACGAAGCAAGTTGCAAATGGTCGCCAAAAGGTCAGTGACCAGCGGTAACCAATTTGATTCCAATTTACAATCGCTTGCGATCCCTTGCGACCATCCCGAACACCAGTAGTCGCAAGTGATCACAAGCAAATGCAGGCGTAGTGTGACTGGTGATTGCAGGTGCAACAACTGCAACCTCCTCACGAAGCAAGTTGCAAATGGTCGCCAAAAGGTCAGTGACCAGCGGTAACCAATTTGATTCCGATTTACAATCGCTTGCGATCCCTTGCGACCATCCTGAATGCCAGTAGTCGCAAGTGATCACAAGCAAACTCAAGCGTAGTGTGACTGGTGTAGGCTATATAAACACTGTCCTTGTCCCCGGGCCGCCAGACCGGGATCGCCCGACGCCATCTTCGCCGGAGATGACGGGGTCGAGCCCGGGGAAGGCGGCCACGCCCTCGCCCCGGTCCTGGTGAAGGACGTTCAAAACACTACCCCTTTCAAAACACTACGGTAGTGTTTTGAACTTAAGTTCAAAACACTACTGTTAAGTTCAAAACACTACCCCAACGTACGTTCAAAACACTACCCAAGTTCAAAACACTATCATGACACGGCAGTGGGGGCTGTAGTGCCGCAAAATGTAACCTATACTGCATACTGCCCCACTTTACTACATTCTTCCCCACCTTAAGGCCCTGTCACATTACGGCGTATGGCGGGAGCGTATTGAAAACCTACGTAGGTCCTGCGCGTGCCGGCCTATGATGACATTTGGTGACCTTTCGGGTGGTTTTGAGCGTATGTGGAACCTACGAGGAGCGTACGAGGAGCGTATGAGGAGCGTATGGGAGCGTATGGGAGCGTGCTGTGACATTTTTTGACAGTATGGGCCATACGCCCTCATAGGTCGAGTTTTTTTTAGCATGCACAAAAAAATTTGGACGGACGGATTTATGAAAGCGTATGGCGGCGTATGCCTCATACGCTTCACATACGCCGGCATCTGGCGGCATCTGGCGGCGTATGAGTAGCGTATGAGTAGCATATGAGTAGCGTATATGGCGTATGCCGACGTATATGACGTAACGCGCTTACGCCGCCATACGCTCCCGCAAAAAACCCTAATGTGACAGCCCCTTTACTACATAGGGCCTACTGCCCCACCCTACTACATTCTGCCCCACCCTCCTTCATACAGCCCCGCCCTGATAGTGCTGCGGCTTTTAACAACGTATTAGTAGGATACGCTGACAGTGATGCGGCATCTGGACCACACATTAGTATGCGCTGATAGTGCTGCTGCATATAACAATGTATTAGTACATGCTGATAGTGTTGCGGCGTTTTACACTGATAGTGCTGCAGCGCTTAACAACGTATTAGTATACACTGATAGTGCTGCGGCTTTTAACAACATATTAGTTAGTATACACTGATAGTGCTGTGGCACTTAGCAACGTATTAGTATACACTGATAGTGCTGCAGCTTTTTAACAATGTATTAGTATACCCTGATAGTGCTGTGGCACTTAACAACGTATTAGTATACCCTGATAGTGCAGCGGCACTTAACAACGTATTATTATACACTGATAGTGCTGCAGCTTTTTAACAATGTATTAGTATACACTGATAGTGCCGCTGCTTTTAACAACGTATTATTATACGCTGATAGTGCTGTGGCACTTAACAACGTATTAGTATATACTGATAGTGCTGCGGCTTTTAGCAACATATTAGTTAGTATACACTGATAGTGCTGCAGCTTTTAACAATGTATTAGTATACACTGATAGTGCTGTGGCGCTTAACAACGTATTAGTATACACTGATAGTGCTGCCGCTTTTAACAATGTATTAGTATACACTGATAGTGCTGCCGCTTTTAACAACATATTAGTATACACTGATAGTGCTGTGGCTTTTAACAACGTATTAGTATACACTGATAGTGCTGCGGCTTTTAACAACATATTAGTATACACTGATAGTGCTGCAGCTTTTAACAATGCATTAGTATACACTGATAGTGCTGGTGCTTTTAACAACGTATTATTATACGCTGATAGTGCTGTGGCACTTAACAACGTATTAGTATACACTGATAGTGCTGCAGCTTTTAACAATGTATTAGTATACACTGATAGTGCTGGTGCTTTTAACAACGTATTATTATACGCTGATAGTGCTGTGGCACTTAACAACGTATTAGTATACACTGATAGTGATGCGGCTTTTAGCAACATATTAGTTAGTATACACTGATAGTGCTGCAGCTTTTAACAATGCATTAGTATACACTGATAGTGCTGGTGCTTTTAACAACGTATTATTATACGCTGATAGTGCTGCAACATTTGAACAATGTATTAGTAGGTACTATATGCTGACTGAGCTGCAGAATTGCAGAGTGTGGGCTGATAGTGCTGCAGCGTTTAACAACGTATTAGTATATGTTGATAGCGGTGCAGCATTTGAACAACGTATTAGTAGGTCATATACACTAATCGTGCTGCGGAATTGCAGAGCATGGGCCTCGCATGCAGAAGGTCGGTAGTTTCGTTTGGTTCCTGGTCGAATCAAACCAATCACTTTAAAATTGATACAATTACAAGTGTCACTTCCTAGCCTGGTGCTCGGCATTAATAGGATAGGGCAAGGACTGGTTAGCTCAGTGTCAGGATATTGTGACTGAGTGGGATATCGGATCATGGTGCTGGTGACCTGATTTCCCAGTGGGGCAGCTCTATAAAGTCACCATGAGCGTGCGCTGTCACAAGTCGGTACCCATCCTGATATGACCTTAGATTTTGCTAGGATGGAAAAACAACAACCAACAACACCCCGTACTGCCCCTGCTTACTAGATACTACCCCACGCTACTGCATACTGCCTTATCCTACTACAAATAAAAATGAATATGCTTCTTTTTTTTTAGTAGTGTTTTGAACTTAAGGGTAGTGTTTGGAACTTAAGGATAGCGTTTTGAACTTAAGGATAGTGTTTTGAGCATAGCCACAATAGTGTTTTGAACCTACCTTCAACTAAGTTGATAACCCTACCGTAGTGTTTTGAACCTAGGTTGAAAACACTACCAGTATTTTTGTGGGGGAGAATTTTGAACTTACTACACCGGCCCCAACCACGGCCGCGGCCCCAGCAGGTCCCCGGCCCGGGCAGGCGGGCGGCCCGGCGCCTCTAGCCGGAAAGAAGAGCTCCGGGCCCTGTGCAGTCCCTCCCGACGTCCCTTACGGCTGCCGGGCTGCTGGACTTGGGGCGGGCGGGCGGTCGTTGATGCACCGGCCGTTAGGGGGCGCCACGCCCTTAGTCTGGCCTGGGCGGAGCGGCACGGGACCAGGAGGGACAGGAAGGATACTGACCACGCACACGCACACGCACACGCACACGCACACTCGCACATGCACACACGCACACACGCACACACACACGCACACACGCACACACACATGCACACACGAAACGCACACACACACGCACAACGCACACGCACACGCACACACGCACAACGCACACGCACACGCACACGCACACGCACACACGCCCACACCGCCCGCACACGCACACGCACAGCACACCCCAACGCACACGCACACGCACACGCACACCACACGCACACGCACACGCACACGCACACGCACACGCACACGCACACGCACACGCACACGCACACGCACACGCACACGCACACGCACACGCACACGCACACGCACACGCACACGCACACGCACACGCACACGCACACGCACACGCACTCTCCCAGTTCTCCCTGCCCCCTCTACCCTGCTCTCTACAACTTTTCTCCCCTGCTCTCTCGTGCTCTGTTTTGCTCTCTTGCTGTCTTGCTCTATTGCTCTCTTGCTGTCTTGCTTTCTTCATTTCTTGCTCTCTCGCTCTCCCACTCCCACTCTCTGTCTCACTCTCTTGCTCTCTTACTCTCTTGCTTTCTTACTCTCTTAGTCTTACTTTCTTGCTTTCTTGTTTTCTTACTCTCTTTGTCTAAAGGCCTGGTCACATACACCTTAGTGGACGTAATTGAACGTAGTGGAGGCTAACGTAGTTGAAGGTAGTTGAACATAGTTGAACATACCGGCATCCATACTTCTTCGTCATGCTAACTTGGTAATACCGTGGGTGGGCCATGAGTTCCGATTTAATCTTTGGACATGTTCAAAAGAGCGCTACGGTAGAGGCTGAATTTGCATCCAAACATACTCTAACATACTCTAACATACTCTAGTGTACTTTAGCATACTCTAGCATACTCAAGCACACTCAAGCATACTCAAGCATACCATAGCATTCTCTAGCATACTCTAATGTACTCTAGCTTACTCTAGCGTAATCTAGCATACTCTAGCATACTTGGATGAAGCCCTGGTCACATAGCCGTTAGTGGATTTAGGTGAACGTAGTGGAGTATAATGTAGTTGAACATAGTTGAATGTAGTTGAACGTAGTTGAACATACCGGCATCCGTACGGTAACATATTTATCTGTACCGTAACGTATTTATCTGTACCGTAACATATTTATTTGTACCATAATGTATTTATCCTTACCAAAACCTGCCAAACCTTAACATATTTCAATGTAGTTTAACGTACTTACACCACGTTTTACCCACGTTAGCCTCCACGTTCACCTACGTTCAACTACCTCCACTAACGTGTATTGCGAATGGGGCATTACTCTCTTGCTCTCTGTCGCTCTTCCACTCCCACTCTCTCACTCTTTCTCTCTTGTTCTCTTTCTCTATTGTTCTCTTTGTCGCTTGTTCTCCTGCTGTCTTGTTCTCTTGCCCTATTGCTTTCTCTCTCTCTATGTCTTTATCTGCCTCCCCTCCCCCCCCCCCCCTCCACCTCCCCCTTCTCCCCTTCTCCCCTTCTCCCCCTCTCCCCCGCTCCCCCTCTCCCCCTCTCCTCCCCCTCTCCCCCCTCTACCCCCCTCCCCCCCTCTCCCCCTTCCCCCCTCTCCCTCTTGCCTCTCGCCTTCTCGCCATCTCGCCATCTCCCCTCTCTTCTCCCCCTCCCCTCTCCCCCTCTCTCCCCCTCCCCCATCTCCCCATCTCCTCCCTCCCCCCTCTTCCCTCTCTCCCCTTCTCCCCCTCTCCCCTCTCCCCCTCCCCTCTCCCCATCTCCCCCTCCCCATCTCCCCTCTCCCCCTCTCCCCTCTACCCCTCCTCCCCTCTCCCTCTCCTCCCCCTCCCCCTCTCTCGCTCTCCCCCCCCCCTCCCTCCCCCTCTCCCCTCTCCCTCTCACCCCTCTCCTCCACACACTACACTGGGATTAGCAAGAAGAGTTAAAAGCACTTGTCAAACAGTGATTGGTGGTTGTGGTGATTATGGTGATTGTAATGTAAATTGAGGCTAGACCGCTGCCGCGTATTGTCGAGCATACTTATGTGATGTGGCACGCGAGGTACTAATAATATATATTTATATATATATATATATATATATACATATATATATATATATATATATATGCATATATACACGCATATATATATTTATATATGCTAGCATATGTCTAGTAGTAGTATATTTGTATATGCTAGTACTTCGTGTCACCGGGCGCGGTGGCCTAATCGGAAAAGGGTGGGCCTCGCGTGTGGAAGGTCGGGAGTTCGGTTCCCGGTCGAGTCAAACCAATGACTTTAAAATTGGTACTTGTCACTTCCTAGCCTGGCGCTCGGCATTAATAGGATAGGGCAAGGACTGGTTAGCTCAGTGTCAGGATAATGTGACTGAGAGGGACATCGGGTCATGGTCCCGGCGGCCTGATTTCCCAGTGGGGCAGCACTATAAAGTCGCCATGATGGCACACTGTCACAAGTCTGTACCCATCCTGATATGACCTTAGATGTTGCTAGGACATAAAACAACAACAAACAAACAAACAGTACTTCGTGTCGGCCTATATATACATATATATATATATATTGTTTTCCCTGCGTATATTTATAGCTCTCTCTCTCCTTCACTGTCCCTCTGTCTCTCTCGCTCTCTCTCTCTCTCTCTCTCTCTCTCTCTCTCTATAAATATATATATATATATATATATATATATATATATATTTTACCTCGGTATGCCGCCTCTGGCTAGCCGTAGGCTAGGGAGAAGGAAGCACATCCGGGTCCAGCAATTAGCATAAGTAACTCACAACGGGAGGACGTTTGTGAGTTGCTCCACAGGATTTATCTACTACTACTGCTTTTATCCAAAAGTAAGTACTGTTTTCTTCGATAACTTTGTTTATCATGCTCTATAGCATCTTTTATGAAAGTTCAGAACTTTCTTCAGTCCTGTTTGGACTTTGTACGTTTTTTAACTTACGGATAGAACATTGCGTGCCGCTGGCACAAACGAAACCGATACTGAGTTCTATCGACACCTGTTTTTCAGACAGGGAGAAATGGCAACCCGAGTTGCTCATTTCCTAAGAAAAGTCTCCCGGATCCTAATAGAGGATGATGTTGGGGATGCTTCTGGGTGTTTTTTATAAACACCCCTGACCGGTTTAAGGCGAACCTCCGAGTTTCGTAATATTTTCTCCAACTTGTTGGCGCTGTAGCCACAGGTGGGAGAAGTGTACGGAACAGAGAGAGGGGCCGATCTCACGATCGATGCCCTCCGTTTGGTTGGTTTCGTTACCACACACCTACGGCAAATTTAGCTTCACGCCTGTACTGACACGTTGCAAAACACGTTCTCTGTACCATGTTCCTCAACCCAGTTTACTGGCTTACACTTGTGTAGTTGAGATGATTCCGGGTTAGTAACGCTTTGGTTTCGTTACAGTTCCCGATGGCCACTCGCCGGAATAAGCCGCCCGCTGCAGCGGTGGGTGTCCCCCCGACGGATTACGATTCGTCTCCACCGGCTACGGCT
>CM059203.1:3067919-3085432 GCA_030323885.1 Branchipolynoe longqiensis
TACCCCACCCTTCCCAGAGGGCCTTAGTGATAAAAAGAAGTCAGGTTCTCTGTGCCCCTCTCCCACGAATAAACAACCAGGACTCCCCTCCCTTCCCCCTTCCACCAACTTACAGTTGCATAGTCCGATGGTTTGGAATTTCTGCATTTTTTCTGAGATAAATATATTAGATCGATTACTAGTATCTACCTAACATTAGTTCAAAGTTACTTTTATTTTAAATGGTAAACTTTTGAGATATTTTGAGTGCAAACATGGAAAATTAGTTTTGGCAAGCTTGCCAAAATTCTTGACACCATAGACTTCTGCAGTAACAGGTTCTGTTAAATTGACTCAGTATTGCCTTCTACGCAGAAACAATTGCTTAATAAGTGCATCAGTATCTAAAGGCCCTGTCACACTATGATGTAACGATGTCAGTGTAGGGAGAACGTGAAAAACGTTGAACTTCTCGGCATAGTATGGAAATTTGGGCACAAGTTGAACGTGGATGCAGCGTAGTTGACAAGAGTGTAACGTTGGTAAAGCGTAGTGATAGCGTCATTCAACGAGCGAGGACAACATAATTACGCTCACTGAACATTATGTACGTTATTCCATTACCAGAACTACGTTGCTTTACATTATGTGACGTTACATACGTCATGACACGGTGGCGAAACGCTGAACGTACGTTGGATGTACATTCAGCGTACGTTCTCCTGACGTTCTCCTGACATTCTCCTGACATTCTCATTACGCCGCGCGGACGTTTCCACCGGCTTTAATGTGGGTCAACGTAGTGGAACGTAGTGGAACGTAGTGGAACGTAGTGGAACGTAGTGGAATGTAGTGGAACATAGTGAGCAGCATTTGACTAACGTCCGTTTAACGTCATTGACATTCGCCGAACGTGTACAGAACGTACGGCAAACGTAAACCCTTACGTTTGAGTTACGTCGAAAGTTTTGAACAGGTTCAAAACCTTGATGTACGCCGACATAACACGACGTAACGTGACGTAGCTCAACATCAGTCTAACATCATTCTGACGTCATCATAACGTAACCCAACGTACGTCAACGTAATGATGAAACGTGAGCATGTCAGGCTTACGTTGGCTCGTTACGTCATAGTGTGACAGGGGTATAAGTTAGATATGTAAAATCAAATCTAGACAGTTGGTTTAGTTTTGAAAATTTGATGTTTCATCGGACTATGCAGCTTTAACACCCCCCCCCCCACAAGCAAGCAACACACCCAGACACCGCTCCCCTACTCACACACACACCTACACCAATAAATCTCATAGCATTATTGGAAATATTCCTTTTTTAATCGATTTCATCTTGAGCACAGGACACCTGGCGCGGTGACTGAATCGGTAGAGCGTAGGCTTCGCGTGCGGAACGTCGGGAGTTTGTTTTCCGGCCGAGGAAAACCAATGACTTTCAAATTGATACTTGTCAGTTCCTAGCCTGTGGTTTGGCATTATTAGGATAGGGCAAGGACTGGTTGGCTCAACATCAGGATAATGTGACTGAGTGGGATATCAGGTCATGGTGCCAGCAGCCTGGTTTCCCAGTGAGGCAGCACTATAAAGTCGCCATGAGTGCGCATTGTCACAAGTCGGTACCCTGTCCTGATATGACCTTAGATGTTGCTAGGACGTAAAACAACAACAAACAAACAAATAGTTTAAATGATTAAGTTTTGAGATATTTGAAGTGCAAACATGTAAGCACACCAAAACCCTGACACCAGAGGCTGTAGGATAGGGGAAGGAGCAGTGGAATGAGGAAGACCAGTCATCTGCGACTGAAATTTCACCTGCTTAAAGTTGCATAGTCCGATGGTTTTGAGTTTCTGTCATTTTCTGAGATAAACATATTAGGGTGATCGTTATAATCTACCCTACTTTCAGTTGAAGTAACTTTTATTTTAAATAGCTAACTTTTGAGAAATTTGAAGCACAAACAAGCAAAATTAGTTTTGGCAAGCACACCAAAACTCTGACACCATACGTTTCTGCAGTAATAGGTTCTATTAAATTGCCTCAGTATTCCCTTCTGTGTGGTGACAAATGTTTAACAAGTGCACCAGTATTTAAGTTAGATATGTAGAATCAAATTGAGATACTTGTTTTGGTTTTGAAAATTTGATGCTTCATCGGACTATGCAACTTTAATCAACTAATGTACCCCCAAAAAATCCCAAAAATCAGCATAATCCGTTGAAAGATTCAAATCTTCGAAACCAAATCACTCACCTCGATTTGATTCTACAAATCTAACTTAGATGCCGGTGAACGTATTCAATATTTATTTTTACATAGATCAAATTGATACTTGTCACTTCCTAGCCTGTCGCTCGGCATTATTAGGATAGGGCAAGGACTGGTTGGCTAAGTGTCAGGATAGTGTGACTGAGTGGGAAATCAGGTCATGGTGCATCAATTTAACACAGAACATGTCTTTGCGGAAGCTTGTCATGTCCACCATTTCAGTGCGTACAGCAACAATTTATTTTGTATGTTTTCACTTCAAAATCTCAAATTTGGTGTAGTTAAAATAAGAGTTAGGCATACTTCAAACAAAGCTAGAATAATATATAATTAACAACCTAATATAGATATATATATATATATATATAAATATATAGACTGGTTGGCTCAGTGTCAGGATAATGTGACTGAGTGGGATATCAGGTCATGGTGCTGGTGGCCTGGTGTCCCAGTGGGGCAGCACTATAAAGTCCATATGAGTGTGCACTGTCACAAGTCGGTGCCCGTCATGATATGACCTTAGATGTTGCTACGACGTAAAACAACAACAAACAAACATATATATGTATGTCTAATAATAAAGTTGGCAGAAACTATAAAAGAAACCATTGGATAATATAACTTTTAAATAGCTTTAAATACTCGCCTGATTGTGGTTTTTAAAATATTTTTATTTATCCTGTTTATTCATTAGTAAAACACGGCGGTGACGACGCCACAAAAAAATACCACCTCAGGGTTCCTACGCCATCCGATGGGTGGCGCCCCCTCCCACCTCCCCCCTCCCGTCCCCACGACACCTGGCGGGGACTACCCGGACTAAAAGCCCCCCCCCCCCCCATCCCCCACACACTCACACATGCCCACCCTCTCTCCACCTCCCTTGTTGAACCTTGAAGCATTGCGTTGGACTCACTCCGACCCGTTACCACGCGTTAACCCAGAAAGGGCGGCGATAGGGTGCAGCCGGTTGCATTTCCCCCTCTCCTGCTTAGAAGGAAGGAGAAGAAGGAGGAGGAGTCAGTCAGTCAGTCAGTCAGTCAGGCTATCCTTCCTGGTTGAAACAGAAAGCCGGTGTTGCAGTTTCCACAGCACACCAGTTTGCGAGGGACACATCGCTTCTGCGCATGCGTCAAAATCGAACAGCATCATCACTAACATTATAAATTTAATATAATGCTTTTGGTAAAGATGTTTTCTATATGTGTACCAAACGATTTGTTTCTAGGTGGTGTCGTTTTAGAGATATTTCACTTTTGCTGTATTTTCTGTAGGCAGATTGCTCACCACCATTGACAATGCCTTGAGTTTGACGGTATGCGCAGTGCAAAACATTAGTTTTATTCAAAATTAATAGAAATCCAGAACCCTACCCTTATCAATTTTATATAATCTTTTTGGTACACATGTTTACTATATGTGTACCAAGGGATTTGTTTCTAGGTGGTGTGGTTGTAGAGATATTTCACTTCTTCTGTATGAAGATTTGCTCACGGCCATTTTTTTGGGTCCATTAGTTGTTTAAGCAGGGGAAATTTCAGTCATAGACGACTGGTCTTCCTCATTCCACTGCTGGTCGATAGAAAGCCCGAGCCTACACTTTTACCGACCCAAGGGATTTTTAACCTCCCACACCACATAGACATGGTATGAGAGCAACCGGCCTTTGATGACGCTGTAAGTTATACACAGCGGTGGAAATCCAAATTGGCAGAGCTGGGGGCACGGGGAATCGAACCGCCGACCCTCAGATTAGGAGTCTGACCTAGAAAAAAGTCAGACACTCTAACCACTCCGCCACAGAGAACGCCATTGACAATGCATTTGAATGGATGTGTCCCTCGCAAACTAGTATGCAGCGGAAACTGCAACACCGGTACTGGTTTAACCAAATAATGCTCAGCTCTGACTACAGGTTACTGACTGATGACTGTCTGGGCCGGGCGTGGTGACCGAATCAGCAGAGTGCGGGAGATCGGGAGTTCGGTTCCTGGTCGAGTCAAACCAATGACTTATAAAATTGGTACTTGTCGCTTCCTAGCCTGGCGCTCAGCATTATTAGGAGAGGGCAAGGACTGGTTGGTTAGCTCAGTGTGGGGATAATGTGACTGAGTTGGATATTGGGTCATGTTGCCGGCGGCCTGATTTCCCAGTGGGGCAGCACTATAAAGTTGTCATCAGTGTGCCCTGTCACAAGTCGGTACCTGTGCTAATATGACCTTAGATGTTGGCATGATGTAAAATCCAACAACCAACCAAAAGGACAATCTTCAACTTTTAATTTTTAATTTTTCTGGGGTATGTATAACTAGTTATGCTAATATTATTTAGGCTGTAGGGGGCCCTATTGTGATGCGACCGGCTGCGGGTTGGTCGCTGTCCTGCCTCTGCTACTCCGTCTCTTGGTTCGGTGAGATGTGGGCCCCCGTCAATCAGGAGGAAGATTTGCGGGGGAGCCGTTTTCCGGGCCTTGGGCTATCCTCCAATCAGGAGGAAGATATGCGGGGAGGCGACTTCGGGCGGCGCGACACGCATTCCGTGTCCAGTCGGCCAGAATTTTTACTTTTGATTTTGCTTTTGATTTGAACTATTGACTGTTGTATTGTTGTTTTGAACTGTTTTGCATTGTTTGTCTGTTGTATTTTTGTGTTTTAACTAATTGATTAAACGGAGGGGCCTTTAGAGCTACCAGCCAGAGATTTATCTCATCCAACTACATGTGTGTTAATGTCTATCTGGAAGATATAAATAATATTTGAATTAATGTACAACGACAAAAGCCCCCCAAAATATCCCGAAACAAATCTGTCCTCTGTTGAACTAGTTGTGCATAGTTTAGTATATAATGGTCCTTCTCAGAAATTGTCTACCACATTTGTGACTTGGAAGCCATTCCAAATTATAGCAGAAAACATTAGAAATAATAGTAGAATCAATATAGATATCAAGTTTTAAATGTTGCACATTTGTCAGACTTGAAATCTGTTATTTTCACTTTTTGATTTTGATCTTATACAAACTGTGAAAGCTGTCGAAATTATCTGTGTAACATCTGTTCAAAACATCATTTTAACACACATCCATAACATCATTTTAGCACACACAATAAATTTAAACAAGATTTTATTGATTTCACTTCAGACAAGAAAATTGTTTCTTACAAGAAAACAAGTTGAAGGGATGTTTATGTAGATGTATGGTGTCGATATCCAAATTTTCTTATTTTTTACTTCAGCACAAAATCGGATAAGCATATTTTGGATACATTTTGTGGGATAGATTAAATAGATGTAGTATTGCTAACATAATTAAAACACAGAGTCAAAAATAATTATTTGACTTACTATCCCACCAAAAATAAGGCAAAATCGTTAACAATGTAACATGGAAACGAAAAATGTGGTACAGAGTTTCTGAGAGTGTATATATGTATATTATCTGCGCTAAGTAGTGATAGTAATAATAATAATAAAACACAATAAAGACAAGAGTCATATATGTAAATGGAGTGAGTAAATAGACTCTGGCTGGCCCCCAAGACCCCAATCTTTATTAAAGAAAAATTAAGGTAGAAGTCATGGTGCACCCCGCCCTCCACACACACGCACACACCCACACACGCACACCACACACATGCACAGACGCACACCACGCACACCACACGCATCCACACACGCACAACTCCAAATACACAACACTCACATCCACACACGCACACACAATCCACACACGCACACACACATCCACACATCCACACACACATCCACACACACACGCACACACACGCACATCCACATACATAACACACACATCCACACACGCACGCACACATCCACACATCCAAAATTCAGGTAGAAGTGACCAACCGGTGTTAGGACAGGAAGCACTTGCTGACCAGCTGCCTTGCTTACGTGCCCCAACAAGCAACAGGGCTCCAAGCCGCTCTAGCTGTACCATAGAACCTTCCAGAATCAGCACACAATAGATTCACTTTCACCGCTTATATAATATTTGCATAAAGGTAAACATTTATGCATACACATAAATGAATAAATCAACATTACTGCACTTTACTTGGTCCCATCGCCAAATGTCGTCTGCTTTGAGTAGTTCACCTGATGACAATCAAGATCCGGCAATACATTTAAAAGCAGACGAGTTTTGTCCAAAACACACTGCAAGTAAATGACTCAGACAGATGGCAGACGGCATTTACCGATAGGGGACAATATCAGTCTGGTTTTTGTGCCAGTCAGGGGAGAAAACAAAGACTAAAAAGTGAAGTGAATCTGTGATCCCTGAGTGTAAATGTGACGAGATCTGCGGTACGGCGAGGGCCGGCGGAGTTTGGCGCGAAACGAGAAGGAAATATGACAGGGGAAAAGTCATGGTGCACCCCGCCCTCCACACACACGCGCACACGCACACCACACACACGCACACCACGCACACCACACACACCACACACATCCATACATGCACACACCTCCACACACACACACCTCCACACACCACACACATCCACACACGCACACATCCACACACATGCACACATGCACATACACCTCACCTCACACATCCACACACACACACCACACATGCACACACATGCACACACATACACATGCACACCTCACACATCCACACGCACATACACCACACACATCCAAACACACACATCCACACACATGCACACATGCACATACACACCTCACACATGCACACACACACCACACACATCCACACACATCAACACACACACCTCACACATCTACACACACCACACACCTCACATATCTACACACACATCCACACATGTGCACACACATCCACATGCACACCTCACACATGCACACACCACACACATCCAGACACGCACACAGACATCCACACACACACACCTCACACATCCACACACATACACAACTCACACATCCACACACACCACATACATCCACACATGCACGCACATATCTACACATGCACACACACACCTCACACATCCACACAAACCTCACACATCCAAACATATCCACACACACACACACCTCACACATGCACACACATGCACACACACCTCACACATCCACACACATGCACACACATCTCACACATGCACACACATGCACACAGACCTCACCCATCCACACACATGCACACACATGCACACACCTCACACATCCACACACACATCCACACAGCCACACCTCACCCACATGCACACACATCCACACACCTATCCACAGACACGCCTCACACATTCGCACACAATACACCCACACACGTCCACACCCAAACATCCACACAACCACACCTCACCCACACGCACACACACATCTACACACCTCACACACATACATGTACACACATCCACAGACACCCACACCTCACCCACATCTACATACACACCTCACACACTTACACTCACATCCACACCCACACTCACATCCACACCCACACACATCACACCCACCACCACACATACACATACACCCACTCACCCACACACACTCATCCACACACACAACCACACATCCACCACACACACACATCCTGCTATAACCTTAGATGTTGCTAGGACGTAAAACCCCAACAACAACCCCCACCTCATCCACACGCACACCCACATCTTCACCCACCCATTCTCCCATACCCACCCTCACCCATACACCATACACACCTCCAAACCTACCCACACCAACTTTCACACCACAACGTACTCACACACATGTACACCCACACATGCACACACGCACACCCACACATCTACACACAAAACACCCACAAATAAACACACCAACACACACACAACCACACATCTATACATATACCCACCAATATATCTACACATCCACACCACCACACACACATACCAACTCATCGACACCCTCACCCACATCCTCACTCTCACCGTCACCCTCATACCCATCCTCACCTACATCCTTACCTACATCCTTATCCTCACCTACATCCTCATCCTCACCTACATCCTCCCCTACATCCTCACCTACATCCTCATCCTCACCTACATCCTCACCTACATCCCCATCCTCCCCTACATCCTCACCTACATCCTCATCCTCACATATATCCTCACCTATATCCTCATCCTCACCTATATCCTCACCTACATCCTCATCCTCACCTACATCCCCATCCTCACCTACATCCTCACCTACATCCTCATCCTCACCTACATCCTCATCCTCACCTACATCCTCACCTACATCCTCACCTACATCCTCATCCTCACCTACATCCTCATCCTCACCTACATCCTCACCTACATCCTCACCTACATCCTCATCCTCACCTACAGCCTCACCTACATCCTCACCTACATCCTCATCCTCACCTACATCCTCATCCTCACCTACATCCTCACCTAAATCCTCATCCTCACCTACATCCTCACATACATCCTCACCTACATCCTCATCCTCACCTACATCCTCACCTACATCCTCATCCTCGCCTACATCCCAACCTACATCCTCACATACCCTCACACACCCTCACACACACCCTCACACACACCCTCACACACACTCACACACACCCTCACAACCACCCTCTCACACACCCTCAGAAACCCTCACACACCCGCGCACACCCTCACACACACCCTCACACATCAATATCCACACCCTCACACACACCCTCACACACACTCACACACACCCCCACACATCCTCTCACACACACCCTCACACCCATCAATACCCACACCCATACACTAACACACTCACACCTACACCTACACCCACACATGCACACCCACATGTACGAGTGCTCTGCTACCGCCGGACCGGAGTGATTCGGGGCCGCCCCAATGATTCATCGTTTTGAATGTTGCAAAGACATCCCCAGCTTCTACAACCGTCCCATCTGAAGATTAATCTTCAACCAAAGATTGGACCGATTTATCGGCGCCTTTCTATATTGTCGCAGTTTTCGATGGTTTTGAATTTCTGTATTTTTTCTGAGATAAATATATTAGATCAATCACTAGTATCTACTTTACATTAGTTCAAAGTTACTTTTATTTTCAATGGTAAACTTTTGAGATATTTTGAGTGTAAACATGGAAAATTAGTTTTGGCAAGCTTGCCAAAACTCTGATACCATAGACTTCTGCAGTAACAGGTTCTGTTAAATTTACTCAGTATTGGCTTCTACGGAGAAACAAATGCTTAATATGTGCATCAGTATCTAAGTTAGACATGTAAAATCAAATCTAGATAATTGGTTTGGTTTTGAAAATTAGATATTTCATTGGACTATGCAGCTTTAAGTAGAGTGGGTGGGGTGTACGTGATGGTGGGTGGAGTGGGTGGGTACTGGAGTGGGTGAGTGAGCTGGAGTGGGTGAGGGTGGGTGAGGGTGGGTGTGGTTACTGGAGTGAGTGAGAGTGGGCGTGGCGGTGTGTGGTGTGTGGATGTTGTAGTCTGAGGGTGGGTGTGGGTGGGTGTGGAGTGTTTGGGAGTGGGTTGAGTGGGTGTGTGTGGAGTGGGTGAGGGTGGCTGTAGGTGGGTGTAGGTGGGTGGGGTGTGTGTGCTGGAGTGTGTGAGGGTGTGTGTAGGTGTGTGTGTGTGTGTGTGTGTAGGTAGGCGTGGTAGTGGGTGTGTGGTGTGTGTGTGCTGGAGTGTTTCAGGGTGGGTGTAGGTGGGTGTGGAGTGTGCGAGAGTGGGTGGAGTGGGTGTGT
The DNA here is from genome assembly GCA_030323885.1 of Branchipolynoe longqiensis. Lineage (NCBI taxonomy): Eukaryota > Metazoa > Annelida > Polychaeta > Phyllodocida > Polynoidae > Branchipolynoe > Branchipolynoe longqiensis. Next base: position 3,077,888 of record CM059203.1, read on the forward strand.
GGGGTGTAGGTGGGTGTGGGGTGGGTGAGAGTGGCTGTAGATGGGTGTAGCTGGGTGTAGGTGGGTGTGGAGTGGGTGAGGGTGGGTGTGGCGGTGGGGGGTGTGGGTGTGTATGTGTGCTGGAGTATGTCAGGGGGTGTGTAGGCGGGGGTGGAGTGTGTGAGGGTGGGTGTGGAGTGTGCGAGGGTGGGTGTGGCGGTGGGTGGTGTGTATGTGTGCTGCAGTTTGTGAGGGTGGGTGTGGCGGTGGGTGGGGGTGTATGTGTGTTGCAGTGTGTCATGGTGGGTCTAGGTGGGTGTGTCGATTGTCAAAAGACAAGGAAAGACACAAATCAAGACAAGCAATAAATATGAGTTGTACTTTGTTTTTTTATCAGCTTCTTTGAGTGTCTGCCCTATTATCGCCCAGGCGTTCACCACGCCCCCTCCAAAATAAATAAAGCAAACGCATCCCTAAAATAAAAGATAACTGCCAAATCGAATTTTACAAGGAGGAGAAATAATTGAATTAGCAAAATAGAAATTGACCTGCATACAATTTGAGAATAAATAACTGTATGGAAATTGAATATGCATACAGTAGCTCTGTTACTGAACTGGGAGAGTGTATGGTTCCCGTGTGGAAGGCTGGGAGTTCCAATCCCAGCCGAGTCAAAGCAATGATTTAGAGTTAGACAAATCTGGGCACTCAGACTAGTGTTAGAGCCATAGCCAGAGTCAGTTTTACTTATTTTATTAATGTATTTATTTATATCCTATGGTTAATCACATGTAGAACTAGAAAATGAGTAGGGTTGATCAGATATTGGTTATATATTTCTCTGAAACAAGTGTATGTTGACACATTTGGCATTTTAATATTTAGAACAAGAATTAATAATGGTGATGTGGATATCACTGATTGTTTTGTGTGGAATTGTATGTTTCTTAGCTCAAAATGTTTAACTATGGCTAGTTTTGTCTTAGCTATATTCATCAGATCATTATATTGCATGTGTGCATACATGTTTATGCCAAATTGTTATGTATTTCTATTCATTTTGAATCAAATCAAAGTTTTTCCCTACGCAAATCGACAAACGCAATGGCCATTCGCATTTGCTTTGCTGCCAACGGCGCTTTCAGTGCATACCCAGTCGGAACCGTGATCCCGTCTATAAACAGAGAGACTGTCTAGACACAATTAAAGGAAGACCCAACACGGGCAGATACCGAAGACCCCCCCCCCCCCCCCCAGGCACCACAATCCTTTTTTATATACAGTAAAACCTCTCTAACCGACCCCTCCACAGATCGACTACGCCCCTATAGACCTATTTCATATGACGTCAGCATGGGTAATTAGGTCAGTGTGCGCACTGCTTGGCTGCAGGACGGCACACGGTCACACTGCAAACTCAATGGCTATGAGCAATCTCCATAGAGAAAAGGTGAAATATCTCTAAAACCACACCACTTAGAAACAAACTGCTTCGCACATAAACAGATAACATGCTTAACAAACAGATTATATTAAATTTATAAGGTTTGGGTTCTGGATTTGTATTCATTTTGAATAAAACTAACGCTTTGCACTGTGCGTATCGGCAAACGCAATGCATTTTCAATGGTCGTGAGCAATCTTCTTACAGAAAAAGTTAAATATCTCTAAAACCACACCACCTAGACACAAACCGCTCAGTACACAAACAGATAACATCCTTAACAAACAGATTATATTAATTTTATACGGTTGTGGTTCTGGATTTCTATTAATTTTGAATAAAACTAACATTTTGCACTGCGCGTATCGGCAAACTCAATGGCAGTGTGCCTTCATTCTGCAGCCAAGCTGCGCGCGCATACACAATGTTTGTAAACATTGAAAGGGGTCTATATCGATCGCTTTATTTGGGTCCCAAACGATCGCCGATAAAATACCATCATAAATACCATCATAACGATATAAAAAAAGCTGCCTACTCCGACCACCTCCCCAAATAGACTATTTAAAGTTGGTACCTTGGTTGGTCGGTTTAGAGAGGTCTTACTTTACAGTAACAACCTCTCTAACCGAACACCTCCACAGATCGACCACTCCCCTATATCGATCGCTTCATTTGAGTCCCAACAGTACCATTGTAAGGATATTCTAACCCCCTAAACCGACCACCTCCCTAAATGGACCGCTTAAAGTCGGTCACTTGGTTCGTCGATTTAGAGAGGTTTTACTGTATATCTTTTTGAATAGCCACTCCCCCCTCAGCAACGCGGAACCACTGGGAACCAGGCATGCTGTCAATCAATGTCACGTGACCGCAGGGGGCTGTCACTACTGGTATGTTGCCATCGCGACAAACTCGTCTTGGTATTAATGCATGACTCTAACTGGGCCGACTGCTCCCTGGTCGGGGCCGATTTCAGTCTGACCGACAGGAAGCTGCGCACATCGGGCAGATTTAAAGTTGCGCAGATTTAAAGTTGGGCGGATTTAAAGTTGGGCAGATTTAAAGTTGAACAGATTTAGAGTTGGGCAGATTTAGAGTTGGGCAGATTTAAAGTTGGGCAGATTTAAAGTTGGGCAGAATTAAAGTTGGGCAGAGTTAAAGTTGGGCAGATTTAGAGTTGGGCAGATTTAGAGTTGGGCAGATTTAAAGTTGGGCAGAGTTAAAGTTGGGCAGAGTTAAAGTTGGGCAGATTTAGAGTTGGGCAGATTTAGAGTTGGGCAGATTTAAAGTTGGGCAGATTTAAAGTTGGGCAGAGTTCAAGTTGGGAAGATTTAGAGTTGGGAAGATTTAATGTTGGGCAGATTTAAAGTTGGGCAGATTTAAAGTTGTACAGATTTAAAGTTGAACAGATTTAAAGTTGGGCAGATTTAAAGTTGGGCAGATTTAAAGTTGGGCAGATTTAAAGTTGGGCAGATTTAGAGTTGAACAGATTTAAAGTTGGGCAGATTTAAAGTTGGGCAGATTTAGAGTTGGGCAGATTTATAGTTGGGCAGATTTAAAGTTGGGCAGATTTAAAGTTGGGCAGATTTAAAGTTGGGCAGATTTAAAGTTGGGCAGATTTAAAGTTGGGCAGATTTAAAGTTGGGCAGATTTAAAGTTGGGCAGATTTAAAGTTGGGCAGATTTAAAGTTGGGCAGAGTTAAAGTTGGGAAGATTTAGATTGGGCAGATTTAGAGTTTGGCAGATTTAAAGTTGGACAGATTTAAAGTTGGGCAGATTTAAAGTTGGGCAGATTTAAAGTTGAACAGATTTAAAGTTGGGCAGAGTTAAAGTTGGGCAGATTTAGAGTTGGGCAGATTTTAAGTTGGGCAGATTTAAAGTTGGGCAGAGTTAAAGTTGGGCAGATTTAGAGTTGGGCAGATTTAAAGTTGGGCAGATTTAGAGTTGAACAGATTTAAAGTTGGGCAGATTTAAAGTTGGGCAGATTTTAAGTTGGGTAGATTTAAAGTTGGACAGATTTAGAGTTTGGCAGATTTAAAGTTGGACAGATTTAAAGTTGGGCAGATTTATAGTTGGGCAGATTTAAAGTTGGTCAGAGTTAAAATTGGGCAGATTTAAAGTTGCATGGGCCGCTGGTGTTGAATTTCAGACATTAAAAAAACCGGTTAAATTGAATGACTCGTTTTCGCCGCTAGACAGTAATAGTCTCGTGGTTCCCCTTGTTTTGTTACTTTCAGTTGTTGTGTATCGACTGGAAGCATTCTCTCTCTGTTTGTAAGCATTCTCCCACATCTTCCTCTCCTCTGTGAGTAACCGTGGGTTATTGAGAGCGGAGAGACTTCATTAAAGTGGTCTTCTCTGTGGCAGAGTGGTTAGAGTCTCTGACTTTTTTTCGAAGTCGGACTCCTAATCTGAAGGTCGGTGGTTCGATTCCATGTGTCCCTAACTCTGCCAATTTGGATTTCCACCGCTGTGTATAACTTACAGCATCATCAAAGGCTGGTTGCTCTCAAACCATGCCTATGTGGTGTTGGAGGTTAAAAATCCCTCGGGTCGGTAAAAGTGTAGGCTCGGGCTTTCTATCAACAAACTGTCTAATGGTGAAAACAAGTCTATTCAGGCTTATCCATAATGGGCAGTATAAATCTTCAAGAAAAAATAAATAAAGTAATTTTTTCTTCCTTTTTTTGTGATTGTGTATTTAAATTTGCTTGTTAATATACAGTATTTTCTGGAACAGTTTATTCACCAGAACATACATTTTTTTCAACACCGAGGCACTGGTCTTCCGGGCATATACATCACATTATTTTTGTGTGTGGTGTAAATATGTTTATTCTGCGGAATAATTCTTTTGTTAGTGCCGAAGCACTGGTCTTCCAGCCAAGGGTTATTTACACAACAGTTATATAGAAGAATGTATACAATAACTGTTGAATAAACAATTTGCAGCATATAACACGATGAAATTCTGTAACCCAAAAGTTCCATAGCAATAAGGTAACAGTAGTGTCCCATATAACTAGATCAATATTAGTCAGATCAATGTGAGTATTTACATGGTATTTAGAATGTAAGCAGAAGTTATCTTCTGTATTCATTTGGTAAAGTTGTAGTAAGTTTTAATGTAAGGTCTGTTCAGTTGGAGTTTGGCAAGCGGTATATAAATGTCAGTTTGTTAGAAATATTCTAGTGTTACTCTAGAGTAGTTCATTATCCGAGTTTATTAATTATGCTGTTGGTAGATATTGTCATGGGGGTGATGAAAATGGGAAATATTGCGCCTATAGCGGGACTCGAACCCATATCTCTTTGCATTCCGGGCCAGTGTGCTAACCATTACACCACCTAGGCTCCCTGATGTCACCACACTACCCATGCCTACGTGTCTATGTGATTACTTGCCTGAGAGGTCAGTGCAGACTACTGCACTCGTCCCCCTGGAATTGTAAGTATTTTAATGCTTACAATTACATACATACCGGCATTGCACTTACACATACATACACAGGGCAGGGTCAACAACTATACAGCAGATAGCTTGTACAGGATCATGCTCACGGCAATCAGTGTCATGGGGGTGATGAAAATGGGAAATATTGTGCCTAGAGCGGCACTCGAACCCACATCTCTTTGCATTCCAGGCCAGTGTGCTAACCATTACACCACCTAGGCTCCCTGATATCACCACACTACCCATGCCTACCTGTCTATGCAGCTCCTTGCCTGAGAGGACAGTGCAGACTACTACAATATCCTGTTGGTAGATGTTGGTAGAATTATGCTTTTGGTAGATTATAGATAGGTAGTTCAGCGAGTACCTAGGTATGGCATATTCGTTGATTAAAGCTAAGATTCCATATATGCAGTATGTGGTATGCGGCAAGCAAATGCAGTATGCACCATAGATACCCGTGCCGACCTCCAATAATCGATGTCTTCTTTTTGTGTTTTGGGGTTGCTAAACAAAAAAAGAAAAATAAAAAATACCCATCCCATTTTTTGAGTTTTTTTGTTCCAAATTTGTGAAAGAAAGTCAAAGTTACTATTGTTTTCTATGGCAAACGCAGCAACATTCGCATTCGCACCGATCGGTCCATGGGTCGATCCAGTTGCCGCATTCGCATTCGCATTCGCATTCGTGTTCGCATTCGCATTCGGACGTATGGAAGCACTACTACTATGCCTTTACATGCTTTTCGATTTGTTGCCGCATTCACATTCGCATTCGCATACCGCATACCTCGTATATGGAATCTTAGCTTAAGAAAGTGGTTGGTGCGTTTGTGGGTTAGCTATGGTAAGTTCAGCCAAGCGCTCAGCATTATTAGAATATCGCAAGGACTGGTTGGCTCAGTGTCAGGATAATGTGATGGTGTGGGATATTGGGTCATGAGCCAGCGGCCTGGTCTCCCAGTGGGGCAGCACTATACAGTTGCCATGAGTTTGCACTGTCACAAGTCAGTCCCCATCCTGATATGATCTTAGAATTTAGATGTTGCTAGGATGTAAAACAACAGCAACAACAACCCACTGTAGTACTCAGTATGTGTCCTGATTGTTGGAGACCAGACGGGGTGACCGAATGAGTTAGGCATCCGTCCCTTCTTTTGGGAGATGGGGGTATCTGAACGCATGGGTTTGTGGGTTCGAACCCTGGTCGAGTCAAACCAATGACTTAAAAATTGATACTTGACGCTACCTATCCTGGTGATCGGCATTACTAGGATAGGGCAAGGACTGGTTCGCTCAGTGTCAGGATAATGTGACTGAGTGGGATATCAGGTCATGGTGCTGGTAGCCTGATTTCCCAGTGGGGCAGCACTATAAAGAAAGTCGCCATGAGCGCACACTGTCACAAGTCGGTTCCCATCCTGATATGATCTTGGAATTTAGATGTTGCTAGGATGTAAAACAACAGCAAAAACAACCCACTGTACCACTCAGTATGTGTCTTGATTGTTGGACGTTGGAGGGTGACATAAATATTAAAGTTGCGTAGTCCGATTAAAACATCAAATTTTCAAAACCAAAACACTTATCTAGATTTGATTCTACATATTCTACTTAGACACTGGTGCACTTATTAAGCATTTGTTGCTGAATATAAGGGCATACATAATAAGTCAATTAATAGAAACCAGTACTACTGAAGTCTATGGTGTCAGAGTTTTGGTTAGATAAAAGATTCACCCCATACTTCCAGTACAGGGGTGAACGACAACGTAGTCTAAATACGGGCGAAAATAGCTTTAGTATGGAACAAGAAGTAGAATGCCTGGCACCAGTGTCAAATGGTTACTTATAGCAGCACAGAGTTGGTGAAATGGGAGAGAATGCAAAAAGACAAGATGGCGACCAGAGAATGCCGTCGATTTCACTTTTAAATTGCATTATATGTTTTATTATATTTTCCAACTCAAAAGTAGCAGGGAAACATGAAGACATACAAAGAATAAATGTTGCTTCTTAGTGAAGTTAGGCTCTCATAAAGACTCATTTCATTAGCCCGATTTTTCGACCGTTTTTATATAAAGGTTGGTCTTCACCCGTGTACTACAAGTACCGGGTGAATCTTTTATCTAAGTTTTGGTGTGCTTGCCAAAATTATGTTGGCATGTTTTGATGTCAAATATCTCCAAACTTAGCCATTTAAAATTAAAGTTACGTCAAACTAAAGTAAAGTAGATTATACCGATTAGTATAATATATTTATCTCAGAAAATACCAAACACTCAAAAGCATCGGACTATGCAACTGTAACTGGAGGCAGAGGCACCAAGTGACCTTGTTATAGGACACCTGCCCCGAACAGGGTGACTGAGGGTCAAGGTCCTAATTGACAACTGACTGGTTGTCCCACCACTCAGACATCAGCCTTTAATTTGTCCACAAGACGCAGCTGTTTAAATTGCCCTTTTTCTGATATCGGGCCATTCCTTGAAATTGGGCACCACATATTTGGTTTCCACCGTTACGATTGTGATAATTAATTTGTTGTTTTTTTTTGGGTGGGAGTCAAGTAATTATTGTTGCCTCTGTGTGTTAAGTATGTTATCAATGCGGCATCTATCCAACAAAATGTATCAAAAGTATGCTTGCATGATTTTATGCTAGTC
>CM059203.1:3085931-3177181 GCA_030323885.1 Branchipolynoe longqiensis
ATGTAATACATTATACACATATTAAAGCTATCGTTATTTGATGTGTTATTTTGAACTCTAACTTCTAAGTAGGCTCAGGTCATGATTAATGATGGCTTCTCTGTTTACCTGGATACCACAGGTCAATGGCAGTGTCAAAGGTCAAGGTCACGGTCAAGGTCATAGCCAAAGCAGTGAGTACGCCCCCTGGTGTCACAGTGAGTCAACACTTTGTGTGTGCATGTCGTCTGCCTTGTTGAAGATCCCAATGTTCGAAAGAGCATGGTTTACCCACTGTGTTTTTAGTGTTTTTTATCCGGTTTTTTTTTCTTCTTCTTCTTCTTCGGTCGTTATTTATTTTTAAGGTTCATTTTATTCTATTTTATTGGCTAGGTTTAGGAATCGGCCACAATGCATAAGGGTGGTACTGTGTAAGTGGACAGGGGAACACAGTTTGCTAAGTATAACATGGGTTTTCGGACACAATGTAATAAACAACTAACACTACTAGAGGCCCTGTCACACTACGACATATAGCCTTACCGTATGCTGACGTATGTGATTTTGGGCCAACACGTTAGTGTACGTCCAGATACGTTATAGGTACGTCAGGTTTGTTTGTTGTTGTTTTACGTCCAAGCAACATTTAAGGTCATATCAGGACGGGTACCGACTTGTGACAGTGCGCACTCATGGCAACTTTATAGTGCTGTCCCACTGGGAAACCAGGCCACTGGCACCATGACCTGGTATCCCACTCAGTCACATTATCCTGACACTCAGCACACCAGTCCTTGCCCTATCCTAATAATGCCGAGTGCCAGGCTAGGAAGCGACAAGTATCAATTTTTAAGTCATTGGTTTGACTCGACCAGGGTTCGAACCCATGACCCCATGATCTACCAGCACGGGAGATGGGTGCTCTAACTCATTCGGCCATCCCGTCTGGTAGGTATGTTAGGCATATGCTGGTATACGCTGTCTTCCAGCGTCACACGCAAAGGCGCCGAAAAATCTTTGAACATCTTCAAAATTGTAAACGTACAACAACATGTGTCTTATATGTTATGCATATACTATGTTACTGGGGATAGGTTACTCACACGCTACGCATACGCTGGCCATACGCCGAGAATGCGGGAGGCTGTTCGTCATATGTTTGGCTATACTTTCTATGGTATGCTCTCATACACTGTCACAGGGCTAGCAATAGGTCAGACATACGTTATGCATACGTTCAGTACGTTGTGTATACGTCCAACTTTGCCCCCCCCCCCCTGTGCCGAAAAGTTAGACATGCCTTGACGTATAAAATTGATTTCATCCACTTGGCATAAGCTGATGCAATACGTCGTAGTGGGACATGGCCATAAGACCAGACAGGAAGGCACTGAAGTCATATTATCCTGATACTGAGCTAACCAGTCCTTGTCTTATCCTATTAACGCCGAGCATCTGGCTAGGAAACGACAAGTATACATTTTTAAAGTAAAGCGTGTTATATTTAACGACGCCTCTAGAGAACATTGATTTTCATATTATCGGCTATTGGAGTCAAGCATATGGTCATGCTGACATATTTGTTTGTTGGTTGTCGTTTTATGTTCTAGCAACATCTAAGGTCATTTCAGGATGGGTACCGACTTGTGACAGTGCGCACTCATTGCGGATTTATAGTGCTGCCCCACTGGGAAATCAGGCCGCTGGCACCATGACCCGATGTCCCACTCAGTCACATTATTCTGACACTGAGGTAACCAGTCCTTGCCCTATCCTATTAATGCCGAGCGCCAGGCTAGGAAGCGACAAGTACCAATTTTAAGGTCATTGGTTTGACTCGACCGGAAACCAAACTCCCGACCTTCCACACACGAGGCCCACGCTCTCCCGATTAGGCCACCGCGCCTGGTCATATTTCTTAGGAGGAATCCCGCTGCCGCCACATAGGCTACTCTTTCCGATAAGCAGCAAGGGGTCTTTATATGCACTTTACCACAGATACGACAGCACATACCACACACAGCCTTTGATGAACCAGTTGTGGACCACTGGTTTGAACGGAAAATAGCCCAAACTGCAAATGGGTCCACTGAGCAGGATCGATAGGATGACCAACACCTTCACTGAGTGCGCAAAATTACGAGTAGATTTTTTGTCTGAGATAACCCTTAGATGTTGCTAGGTCATACAAGTTATATATCCAACTAATCTGATTATTCCGAGTTCTGCTGCTCCATCTGGAAGGACTGAAGCTGTGACGCACACGTCAGGTTGCAGCCGAGTGTACACATGAGTAAATTACATTGGTGGCCCTGCAGCCCAATCCTTCGCTATAGACCTGTCATGGGGGTGATGAAAATGGGAAATATTGCGCCTAGAGCGGGACTCGAACCCACATCTCTTTGCATTCCGGGCCAGTGTGCTAACCATTACACCACCTAGGCTCCCTGATATCAACACACTACCCACGCCTACCTGTCTATGTTGTTACTTGCCTGAGAGGTCAGTGCAGACAACTACAGACCTATTTCATATTGTAAAGTCGATGGCTGGCAGCTGTGGTTGTGTAGGTAGGCTAAATAGGAAATCACTACAGGCAAGTATAAGAAAGGCAGAGTATAGAGTGTGTAGAAGGAACCAGAAGGAGCTTGCTTGTTTTATTATTATATAGTCTCATGAATCCAAGATGGCTGTAACACCTGATCAGCTCCTCCAATCAGCACTAGGCATTCTGCAACCAACCAATGAAGATTCAACCTGCCTGTATCCAAGCCTTGGTTGTTCATGGCTACAGTGCACTGTTGTGTCTGGGTGTGCAGTGATCCATAAATAACACTTGGGGGGAGGGGGTATGTGAGCAGAGCTCCCAAGGCTCTGTCACACTAAAAGTAGTGCCCCTCTCACACTATCTATAACTACACAATGTTTATATCAACTCAGTAAAGGATCACCAGCACCACATAATACCTTAATGCCTCTGGCTTTATATACCATTTACCTTTTTATCTACAATTGTAATTACTATAGACTAGTTCACACCATCCACCAATGTCCAAATATCGGGAAATTTTACAATATGACATCAGCATGGGTATTTAGGTCAGTGCGCGCACTGTTTGGCTGCAGGATGACACACTGAAACACTGCAAACTTAATGGCTATGAGCAATCTCCACACAGAAAAAGTGAAATATCTCTAAAACCACACAACCTAGAAATAAACTGCTTGGCAGACAAACAGATAACATGCTTAACAACCAGATTATATTAAATTTATACGGTTAGGGTTCTGGATTTCGTTTAATTTTGAATAAAATTGACATTTTGTATGGCGTGTATCGGCAAACTCAATGCATTGTCAATGGCCATGAGCAATCTTCTTACAGAAAAAGTGAAATCTCTCTAAAACCACACCACCTAGACACAAACTGCTTGGATCACATATAGAAAACATATTCAACGAATAGATTATATTAAATTTATAGCATTAGGGTTCTGCATTTCTATTAATTTTGAATAAAATAGACATCTTTCAATGCGCGTACCGGCAAACTCAATGCATTGTCAATGGCCATGAGCAATCTTCATACAGAAAAAGTGAAATATCTCTAAAACACACCACCTAGACACAAACCGCTTGGAACACATATAGAAAACATATTTAACGAATAGATTATATTAAATGTATAAGGTTAGGGTTCTGCATTTCTATTAATTTTGAATAAAACTAACATTTTGCACTGCGCATATCGACATACTCAATGGCAGTGTGCCTTCGTTCTGCAGCCAAGCTGTGCGCGCATACACAATGTTTGTAAGCATTGAAAGGGGTCTATAGACCCTATACTTTAAACTCGCTTTACGCCTATAACCACATGCCTCCTAATGATCGACGTCAGTAACCGTCTTGCATTACATTTGTCGCTAACGCACATTGCAGTGAAATTGTCATGGCAAATATTTTACATGAGATAAAATACCACTTCCTATATCATGGCGTATGTGTATTCGCTAACTCTCCTACCTTTCACCATGCAAGCTCTCGCTGTGACCCGGCATGCTGGGTCACAGCTTCAGTCCTTCCTGAGGGACCAGCAGAACTCAGACTACCCGGCATGCTGGGTCACAGCTTCAGTCCTTCCTAAGGGACCAGTGGAACTCAGACTACCCGGCATGCTGGGTCTCAGCTTCAGTCCTTCCTGAGGGACCAGTCAAACTAAAGATACTCATATTGCGAATAGATTTGTAGGTTGTTTGTTGGAGAATTACGTCCTGGCAACATCTAAGGTCATATCAGGACAGGTATCAACTTATGAAAATGTGCACTGATGGTGGCTTTATAGTGCTGCCCCACTGGGAGACCAGACTGCCAGCACCATGACCCAATTTCCCACTCAGTCACATTATCCTGACACTCCGCTAACAAATCCTTGTCCTATCCTATTAATGCTGAGCACCAGGCTAGGTAGCGACAAGCATACATTTTCCAAGCCATCGGTTTGACTCGACTGGGATCGGAACTCCAGACCTTCCGCACACGGGGAAGTCTGCGCTGTACTGAGTCGGCCACCGGATCCGGGGCACAACAACAAAAGGGAGAGAAATAAATAAATGTCGATGATTTCCTAGTGGCAGGCCCCCTTCCCGTTCAAACGCCGACATGCATCACATCCACTTGAGACTTTTCACAATAATCAAATAAAACAATTTCAGCAGAAAATATAAGTAGCCAATAATAGCCAAGCCAACACACAAAAAGAAGCACATCTCACTGCACAACAACACCGACATGTCCAAAATGTGTTGGATCTTCGCTTATTACACTGGCTGTGGCACCCGTACAAGTGGAAATGGACTCGAGTGCTTACCTCTTTTGAAGTTCTCATGGCACATAAACAAATTTGCAAGTTTGTGGAAATGTGCATAAACAATTTTTTGTCTTTCTTTTTTTTTCTTGAAGATTTATACTGCCTATCATGGATAAGTCTGAATAGACTTGTTTTCACCATTAGACAGTTTGTCGATAGCAAGCCTGAGGCTACACTTTTACCGACCCAAGGGATTTTTAACCTCCCACGCCACATAGACATGGTATGAGAGCAACTGGCCTTTGATGACGCTGTAAGTAATGATGCGTTCATATGAACTGGTGAATATGGTGTTTCCCACTTCACAACCAGTGAATTGCATTCAATTGACTTCACAACTGGTGAACACCACCTGTGAACTGAAGATTTTTTTACGCGGCTCGTTATTCACCACTTGTGAAAAAATGGCTGCGAATGGAGAAAAGTTGCATCGTAAGGTTCCATAATAAATTGACAAAAATGTTGATATTTTGTCACGTCAGTCTTTTGTTCTAAAGCCAGACCTACAACCTAGGATTAGGCCTACCTGTTATTTCTGTTTTGTCTGGAATTAAGCATATACTATAGGCAATAGCCCTTTCATGTGGTCCCCCAATGCCACATACACCTAGTAAGCACCATAGTACACAAGCTAAAAGCCTTCTGGAGTCCATATTGTCGTTGTTTACCACAAATTGTCAAATGAACGCTCTCAGTTTACATGGTCGTGTTCACCAGCAGTAAGATGGAAGTTCACCATATTCACCAGGATGATATGAACGCAGCATTATACACAGCAGTGGGAATCCAAATTTGCAGAGGTGGGGGCACGAGGAATCGAACCACTGACCTTCAGATTAGTAGAAAAAAGTCAGACACTCTAACCACTCTGCCACCACAAGTGTTTATTTTTTCTGGGATATAAAGCACATACAAGTCTATGTATCAAAAAATATATTGCTGGTGTCAAATGTAGATTTGTAGGTTGTTTGTTTGTTGGAGTATTATGTCCTGGCAACATCTAAGGTCATATCAGGAGAGGTATCAACTTGTAACAATGACATCTGACTATTTAACAAGGCGCGGTTGCCTAATCGGTAAAGCATGGGCTTCGCGTGCGGAAGGTCGGAAGTTTGGTTGCCGATCTAATCAAATCAATGACTTACAAAATGTATACCTGTCGCTTCCTATTCTTGTATTAATAGGATAGGGCAAGGACTGGTTAGCTCAGTATCAGGATAATATGACTGAGTGGGATGTCAGGTCATGGTGATAGTGGCCTGGTCTCCCAGTTGGGCAGCAATATAAAGTCACCATGGGTGTGCACTGTCACAAGTCGGTAACCGTCGTGATATGACCTTAGATGTTCCAGGATGCAAAACACCAACACCCAACCAACCTGACTATTTGAAGTCTTTGCTAACGCTGTTATTGCACCACAGTCTGACACATTAGGATGGTAGGCGTGCCCGACATGTTCAATAGACCTATTTCATATGACGTCAACAGGAGGTATCTAGGTCAGTGCGCACGCCTTTTGGCTGCAGGACGACACTCTTGTCACATTGCAAACTCAATGGCTATGAGCAATCTTCATACAGAAAAAGTTAATATATCTAAAACCACACCAGCTAGACACAAACCGCTTGGAACACATATAGAAAACATATTCAATGAATATATTATATTAAATTGATAAGGTTAGGGTTCTGCATTTATATTAATTTTGAATAAAATAGACATTTTGCACTGCGCGTACCGGCAAACTCAATGCATTGTCAATGGCCATGAGCAATCTGCCTACAGAAAAAGTGAAATATCTCTAGAACCACACCACCTAGACACAAACCGCTTGGAACACATATAGAAAACATAATCAACAAATATATTATATTAAATTCATAAGGTTAGGGTTCTGCATTTCTATTAATTTTGAATAAAATAGACGTTTTGCAATGCGCGTACCGGCAAACTCAATGCATTGTCAATGGCCGTGAGCAATCTTCATACAGAAAAAGTGAAATATCTCTAAAACCACACCATCTAGACACCAACCGCTTGGAACACATATAGAGAACATATTGAACGAATAGATTATATTAAATTTATACGGTTAGGGTTCTCTATTTCTATTAATTTTGAATAAAATAAACGTTTTGCACTGTGCGTACCAGCAAACTCAATGGCAGTGTGCCTTCGTTCTGCAGCCAAGCTGTGTGCTCATACACAATGTTTATAAACATTGAAAGAGGTCTACGCTTTCATTGCAAAGAAGAAATCGTCTTTTGTCAAATTTAAATGTTTCTACACCAAAGAACTGGAAGCAAAAACCAATACTTTTAATACAAACAAAGAGCACAAATCTATCCATGGATTTGGGTTGAAATGGATGTCTGAGTTCTGCTATAAAATGTAATGCTAATATAGATGGCTTTTTTTCTGTTGTATTTAAGTCCACAATAAATTTGAGATATTCAGAATTATACGCACAATTGTACTCGCAGTGAAAACTCAAACTGGAAATAAATGCTTACCGAGAGTCAAACTCAGCCAGGCTATTTTAATAAATTGTAGCCATAGTGATCTAATTTTGGATAACTTGCAACATCTTCATATGTAAATGGCTTTTTTCTGTTGTATTTAAGTCCGCAATAAATTTGAGATATTTGGATTTATATGCACAATTGTACTCGCAGTGAAAACTCAAACTGGAAATAAATACTTACCGAGAGTCAAACTCAGCCAGGCTATTTAAATAGATTGTAGCCATAGTGATCTAATTTCAGATAACTCGCAACATCTTCATATGTTTGTTTGTTGTTGTTTTACATCCTAGCAACATCTAAGGTCATATCAGGATGGGCACCGACTTGTGACAGTGCGCACTGATGGCGACTTTACAGTGCTACCCCACTGGGAGACCAGAACACCAGCACCATGACCTGATATCCCACTCAGTCACATTATCCTGATACTTCATATGTTTGCTTTTAAGATGCCACATGCCAACAGAACCAAAATCTGCATCTAAAGCCCCAGTCACACATACCCGGATCAGGGGCCGGACGAGCCGCGGACCACCATCCGGGGTGGTCCGGGGCGATCCGGGGTGTTCTGTGGCTCGTCCGTGGCTCGTCCGTGCTGACACCCCCTGATCCGGCCTGATCCGTGGCTCGTCCAGTGCCATCCAGGCTCAGCCCCAGATGTTTTAAAATGTTAAAAACATCCGGGGCGGTCCGGGGGATTTTGCGATCCGGGCTCAATCCGGCCTGATCCGGCCTGATCCAGGGGTGGTCTGGGTATTTCAGGGGTGGTCCAGGGTGGACCGGGCCTGTCCGGGGGTGGTGCGGGGTCATTTTGAGCCACGTTTTGACCCGGACCATCCCCGGACTATCCAGGACTACCCCCGGCCTAGCCACCGACCACTCCCGGACTGCCCCAGGAAGACCGGGGGTGATCCGGGATAGACCGGGGGTGATCCGGGATAGTCCGGGGGTGATCCGGGATAGTCCGGGGGTGGTCTGGGGCAGTCCGGGGGCGGTCCGGCCTTATCTGGGGCCGATCCGGCCCAGTCCAGGGGCAGTCTGGGGGTGGTACGGGGCTCGTCCGGGGCTCGTCCGGGAAAGTGTGACTGTGAGGCAAAAATCGACGAAAACAGTGATTTTATCCATGGCGGTCCGGGACAGTCCGGGCCATTGGTCCGTGGGTGGTCCGGCTCAAAATCCGGGGCTCGTCCGGCTATGTGTGACGGGGCTTTAGCACATCAAATAATTAAGTCAGTTTTGGCGGGTTCTCGCTTCGCACACATACCTGCATAAATAATATAATTTCGCGAGGCTAGACTGAGCCTGAAGTATGTGCTCACCTTACCAGCCCAGTGTACACTCCACCGGAATATGTCGCGAATCCCAGTAATCCGCCACAAAAACTGCCAGCGTGTGCAAACTCTACC
This sequence comes from Branchipolynoe longqiensis, assembly GCA_030323885.1. Lineage (NCBI taxonomy): Eukaryota > Metazoa > Annelida > Polychaeta > Phyllodocida > Polynoidae > Branchipolynoe > Branchipolynoe longqiensis. Next base: position 3,094,709 of record CM059203.1, read on the forward strand.
GGCTTTTGGCACTTGGAGGTTTTACCGCCTACTGACATTTAGTGAAATATTGGTGTTCCCAGAGGCAAAGGAAAAGGAAAGTTTGTTTTATTTAACAACACCTCCAAAGCACATTAATTTTTATCATCGGCTATTGGACGTCAACTATATGGTCATTCTGACATATTTCTTCGGAGGAAACCCACTGCCACCACATAGGCTACTCTTTCCAATAAGCAGTAAGGGGTCTTTTATACACACTTTCCCACAGACAGGATAGCACATACCACAGCCTTTGATGAACCAATTGTGGACCACTGGTTGGAACGGAAAATAGCCCAAACTGCAAATGTGTCCATTGAGCAGGATCGATAGCATGACCGACACCTTCACAGGTGAACACTCTACCGCATGAGCTACGTCCCGCTCCTTCCCAGAGGTGTACAATCACAAGGATGTCGGCTATCGTTGTTTGTTCTTGTTCTTTGCTGGAATTTTACATCCTGACAACAGCTAACATCATATCAGGATGGATACCCACTTGTGACAGTGCACACTCATGGCGACTTTATAGTGCCACCCCACTGGGAGACCAGGCCACCGGCACCATGGCCCGATATCCCACACAGTCACATTATCCGGTTACTGTGCTAACCAGTACTTATCCTGTTCAATTAATGCCGAGCACCAGGCTAGGTCGTGACAAGTCTCAACTATATAAGTCATTGGTTTGACTCAGCTGGGATTCAAACTCTCGTCTTTCCGCATGGGAAGTCTGCGCTCTACCAATTCGATTTGTCCACCGATGTCCTGTTAAACATTGCCAGGGGAGGTTGAGGGGTGGCCAGGCGGGGGGAGGGGGGTATTATTCTTTTACACTAGGGTCTCCCCTCTCCCCACAAGAGTTCGATTCCCGGTCGAGTCAAACCAATGACTTATAAAATTGATACTCGTCACTTCCTAGCTTGGCACTTGGCATTAATAGGATGGGGCAAGGACTGGTTGGCTCAGTGTCAGGATAATGTGACTGAGTGGGATATCTGGTCATGGTAGTGGTGGCTTGATTTCCCAGCATGGAAGCACTATAAATTTGCCATGAGTGCACACTGCCACAAGTCGGTACCCGTCCTGATATGACAAGGACTCGTTAGCTTAGTGTTAGGATAATGTGACTGAGTGGGATATCGGGTCATGGTGCTGGTGTCCTGATTTCCCAGTGGGGCAGCACTATGAAGTCACCAAGAGTGCGCACTGTCACAAGTCGGTACTCGTCCTGATATGACCTTAGATGTTGCCAGGATTCACAACTCCAACAATCCACGCCCTCCAAACACACAAAGAGGACCGACTCCGGGAGGTGGGAGGCATTGGGCACACGCAGGTGATCCGTCAGACACCTGACAGATAGTTAAATAGGGCGAAACAAACACAAAACAAACAAAACACAAGGGTAAAGGAAAGCCAACCCTATAACAAACATATTTTTTTAAGTTTTTAACTTGAAAAGAAAAACTGAGTCGCCAAGATGACCTTTGACCCTTGCCTGTGTGTATGACCTTGAGCACATGCTCTCCGTGCCGTCCTATATGTGGGTATACATCATTAGCATGGCTGTGGTTGGAGAGTGCAGGTGTTTAGTATTAGGGCTGGCAACTTGAGCAGAGTTCAGCCTCAATAAGCCAACTACAGTGATACACCTGAGGACTCGGGGTGTTCACGGTGTTTGTTGTTGTTTTACGTCCTAGCAACATCTGAGGTCATATCAGGATGGGTACCGACTTGTGACAGTGCGCACTCATGGCAACTTTACAGTGCTGCCCCACTGGGAGACCAGGCCGCCGGCACCATGACCTGATATCCCACTTAGTCAGATTATCCTGACACTGAGCCAACCAGTCCTTGCCCTGTCCTAATAATGCCGAGCGCCTGGCTAGGAATTGAAAAGTATACATTTTTAAGTCATTGGTTTTACTCGACCAGGGTTCGAACCCACGATCCCATGGTCTACCAACACGGGAGACGGACGCTCTAACTCATTTGGCCATCCCGTCTGGTTGTGTTCACCGTGTGTTTGGCTATATGTATGTATGTATGTGTATATATAATATATCTGCTATATAATTTCTGAGCTATAAAAGTGTTATACAGCCTTTAAACGTTGTGTTCTCAACCTGTAAAGGTCACTTATATTATTATCTAACGGCATCTTAAGATGCGTAGTGTGTTCTATAACCTTTAAAGGCCACATATGCATTATGATCTGACAGTGTCTAATCATGTGTGTTCAACAACATTCAAAGGTCACACATATAGTTAGTTACCTGACTGTGTCTAAACATGTGTGTTTTACAACCCTTAGCGAAATAGCGAATGGTAGACAGGAAGTGTGAACACTTATTTGTCTTTAAAGGCAACACATGTATTATTATCTGACAATGTCTAAACGGATGTGTTATACAACCTTTAAAGGTCACACATATATTACTATCTGACAGCGTCTTAACATGTGTGTTCTACAACCTTTAAAGGTCACACATATATTATCATCTGACAGTGTCTAAACATGTGTGTTCCATAACCTTTAAAGGCCACACATATATTACTATCTGACAGCGTCTTAACATGTGTGTTCTACAACCTTTAAAGGTCGTACATCTATTATCACACACAAACAAAACCAACCACACAAATGTACATCTATTATCATCTGACAGTGTCTAAACATGTGTGTTCCATAACCTTTAAAGGCCACACATATATTACTATCTGACAGTGTCTAAACATGTGTGTTCTACAACCTTTAAAGGCCACACATATATTACTATCTAACAGCGTATTAACATGTGTGTTCTACAACCTTTAAAGGTCGTACATCTATTATCATCTGACAGTGTCTAAACATGTGTGTTCTACAACCTTTAAAGGCCACACATATATTACTACTGACAGCGATTAACATTGTGATCACAACCTTTAAAAGCCACACATATATTACTATCTGACAGCGTATTAACATGTGTGTTCTACAACCTTTAAAGGTCACATATATTACTATCTGACAGTGTCTAAACATGTGTGTTCTACAACCTTTAAAGGCCACACATATATTACTATCTGACAGCGTATTAACATGTGTGTTCTACAACCTTTAAAGGCCACACATATATTACTATCTGACAGCGTATTAACATGTGTGTTCTACAACCTTTAAAGGTCGTACATCTATTATCATCTGACAGTGTCTAAACATGTGTGTTCCATAACCTTTAAAGGCCACACATATATTACTATCTGACAGCGTATTAACATGTGTGTTCTACAACCTTTAAAGGTCGTACATCTATTATCATCTGACAGTGTCTAAACATGTGTGTTAGATAACCTTTAAAGGCCACACATATATTACTATCTGACAGCGTATTAACATGTGTGTTCTACAACCTTTAAAGGTCGTACATCTATTATCATCTGACAGTGTCTAAACATGTGTGTTCTACAACCTTTAAAGGCCACACATATATTACTATCTGACAGCGTATTAACATGTGTGTTCTACAACCTTTAAAGGTCACATATATTACTATCTGACAGTGTCTAAACATGTGTGTTGCATAACCTTTAAAGGCCACACATATATTACTATCTAACAGCGTATTAACATGTGTGTTCTACAACCTTTAAAGGTCGTACATCTATTATCATCTGACAGTGTCTAAACATGTGTGTTCCATAACCTTTAAAGGCCACACATATATTACTATCTGACAGCGTCTTAACACATGTGTTCTACAACCTTTAAAGGCCACACATACATTATTATCTGACAGCGTCTTAACACATGTGTTCTACAACCTTTAAAGGTCACACATATATTACTATCTGACAGTGTCTAAACATGTGTGTTCCATAACCTTTAAAGGCCACACATACATTATTATCTGACAGCGTCTTAACACATGTGTTCTACAACCTTTAAAGGTCACACATATATTATTATCTGACAGTGTCTAAACATGTGTGTTCCACAACCTTTAAAGGTCACACATATAGTTCTCCGACAGGCCCTAAACACATGTCTTCTACAACCGTTAACGGTCACATATATAGGTATCTGACAGGGTATTAACACATGTGTTCTATAAGCCTTAAATGTCAAACATATAATTATCTGACAGTGTCTAAACATGTGTGTCCTTTAAAGGTCCCATATAACACAGTCGAAACACATCTGTTCCATTCCTCTTAAAGGCCAATTTGCATTTTACCTGACCTTAAATTATGTGATTCCCAGCCTTTAAATGCCTTCTAAGTGTTGCTATGAACAATATGTGAACATCGGTGTTCCACACCTGCTATCAACTGCCCCCCCCCCCCCCCCCACACCCCCTATCTGATGGTGCAAGTGAAAACCAGTCATAGAGTTTAAAAAAAAAGAAATTGTCCCTGACAAAAATGCGCCTTATTTGTAAGTGCAGTGTGACGTCACTAATGTCGTGTTGTGGGGGGGGGGGGGGTCGGAAATAAAGCGAATATTACACTTGTTGCGGATTCGAACCCACACTTTTACCATTCTGGGGCTAGCATCCTTACCATTAGGCTATCTAGGGTCCTTCATGTAATTAACTTACGTACGCCTATTACTGTATATGTGGCATATTCCCTGGGGAGGTGACTGCGCCTCAGTTTGTTGGGATTTTACACCCTAGCAACAGCTATGGTAATATCAGGACGGCGCACCTCAGTATTCTCCTTTAATCTTATATTTCATATTTACAATTATAAATGGGAGAATAGAAGAATGAGAAGCAAAGACGAAAACATGATAAAGGACGCCAACTAAGGATGAGAAGGAGACGGAGACGGATGGGCACGGAGGAGACGGAAAACACGAAGACGACGGATGGGCACGGAGGAGACGGAAGAGACGGAGACGAGGGATGGGGACGGAGGAGACGGAGACGATGGATGGGGATGGAGGAGACAGAAGAGACGGCAACAACGGATGGGGACGGAGGAGACGGATGGGGACGGATGGGGACGGAGGAGACGGAAGAGACGGAGACGACGCATGGGGACGGAGGAGACAGATGGGGACGGATGGGGACGGAGGAGACGGAAGAGATGGAGACGACGGATGGGGATGGAGGAGACGCAAGAGACGGAGACGACGGATGGGGACGGAGGAGATGGGGGAGACGGGAGGAGATGGAGGAGATGGGAGAGACGGAGGAGATGGGAGAGACGGAGGAGACAGAGGAGATGGGGGAGACGGAGGAGACGGGGGAGACAGGAGACGCAGGAGACAGGAGACGGAGGAGACAGAGAGGGCAGAGGACATGGAGGAGACAGGAGACGGAGGAGATGGAGGAGACAGGGGAGACAGGGGAGACGGGGGAGATGGAGGAGATGGGGGAGACAGGAGACGGAGGAGACGGAGGAGACGGGGGAGACAGGGGAGACATGAGACGGAGGAGACGGAGGAGACAGGAGACGGAGGAGATGGGGGAGACAGGGGAGACGGAGGAGACAGGAGACGGAGGAGACGGGGGAGACGGGGGAGACGGAGGAGACAGGAGACGGAGGAGACGGGGGAGTTCAGCAGCCAAAGACACTGAAGGATACAAAGGAAAATACACAGAATTTTGGTTAAATTCACTTTGGCACCGCTTAATTCCAGATAGAAAGTCGTGAAAGCAGGACACAGCCAACACCGGGCACATGGTAGGGTAAATGTCACGGAGACACGGAGGTACGGAGACACGGAGATACAGAGGTGCGGAGACACGGAGGTACGGAGACACAGAGCTGCGGAGGTACGGAGACACAGAGGTACGGAGACACAGAGGTACGGAGACACAGAGGTACGGAGGTACGGAGACACAGAGGTACAGAGACACGGAGGTGCAGAGACATGGAGACATGTAGGCAGGGAGGTACAGAAAAACAGAGGCGCAAAGACAAGGAGACACATAGGCACTGAGACACGGAGGTACGGAGACACAGAGGTACTGAGACACAGAGGTAGAGAGACACGTAGGCACAGAGACAGGGAGGTACAGAGACACGGAGGTGTGAAGACATGGAGACACATAGGCACTGAGACACGAAGGTACAGAGACACAGATGTACGGAGGCACAGAGGTGCGGAGGTGTGGAGGTACGGAGACAAAGAGGTACGGAGGTATGGAGGTGCGGAGGTGCAGAGACACGTAGGTGCGGAGGTATGGAGGCACTGAGACATGGAGGCACGGAGACACTGAGTTACGGAGACACGTAGGCACTGAGACATGGAGGTATGGAGACACAGAGACACAGAGGTGCTGAGGTACAGAGGCACTGAGACACGGAGGCATGAAGGCACTGTGACACGCAGACACAGAGGCACGGAGGTATGGAGACATGAAGGCACAGAGGCACAAAGAAAAGGAGACATGGAGGCACAGGGGCATGGATGCATGTAGACATGTAGAGACTAAAGCACAGAAAAGCGGAGGCACAGAGACTCTAAACTACAGAGACATGGAGGCGCGGAGACATGGAGACACAGAAACATGGAGACACAGATACACAGAGACACGGAGGCAAGGATACATGAAAGCACGGAGACATTGAGGCATAGTACACAGAGACACACAGGCATGGAGACATGGTGGCGCAGGGACATGCATGCATGGAGAAATGATAATGCAGAGACATGGAGGCATGAAGACACAGAGACACGGAGACACGGAGATACAATGACACAGAGACACAGAGGCATGGAGATACCGACATGGAAACATGGAAACACAGAGACACGAAGACACAGAGACACGGAGACATAGAGACACAGAGATGCGAAGGCACCGATACACCGAGAAGCGGAGACACAGAGAAATAAAGGCATGAAGATACGGAGGCACACAAACATAAAGACAGGGAGACATGGATACATGGAGGCACAGAGACACGGAGACACAGCAACATGGATACACAGAGACATGGATACACAGAGACACAGATACACAGAGACACAGAGACACGGAGACACAGAGACACGGAGGCACAGAGACACGTAGGCACAGATACATGAATACACCTAGGAGACACAAAAGCAAATAAGGCCGGTTCCTGGACTAGGTGAGTGAACGGGTGGTCAGGCAAAGCCAGCCAGCTGCACCTTCACCCGACACCGGCTCACGGACTGACTACTACCCGGCCCCAACCCGCCGCGTGCCCCGGTGTTGCGGTTTCCCAGGGACACCAGTTTGCGAGGGACACATCGCTTCTGCACATGCATCAACATCGAACAGCATCATCACTAACCTTATAAATTTAATATAATGTTTTTGGTAAAGATGTTTTCTATATGTGTACCAAACGATTTGTTTCTAGATGGTGTAATTTGAGAGATATTTGACTTCTTTTGTACTTTCTGTATGAACATTGCTCACGACCATTGACAATGCCTTGAGTTGGACGGTACGCGCAGTGCAAAACGTTAGTTTTATTCAAAATTAATAGAATTCAAGAACCCTAACCTTATAAATTTAATATAGTCTTTTTGGTAAAGATGTTTTCTATATGTGTACCAAGCAATTTGTTTCTAGATGGTGTAATTTGGGAGATATTTGACTTCTTCTGTATGAAGATTTGCTCACGGCCGATAACAATGCATTTGAATGGAAGTGTCCCTGGCAAACTGGTGTCCCTCGGAATCCGCATCACCGGCCCCAACCCGCCGCGTGACCCGGCTACCCACTGCCGGGCACGGGGCCGGTGCGGGCGGTGTGGATTCCCCGGGAACCAGCGGCAGCCTCTGCTCATCCGTCCCCGGGCCTCCTCGCGCCTATCCCGGTCGGTCCTAGCCGGGCCCGGGCACCGGTCGGCGGCGCGCCGGCAACCAGCGAAAGGCGGGTATTGTCAGCACAGGACCCGTCACGACGGCTTCTTCCCGGCCCGGCCCCGGCCCGGCCCGGTATAGTCCCCACCCCGGCACGGTCCCCACCCCGGCCCTTTCTGGCCCGTCCCCCACCCCGGCCCGGTCTCTGCCCCGGCCCTGTCCGGCCCGTCCCCCTCCCCGGCCCGTCCCCCACCCCCGGCCCGTCCCCCCTCCCCGGTCCCCCACCCCGGCCCGGACCAGCCGCGGCCCGGTCTCTGCCCTGGCCCTGTCCGGCCCGTCTCCCACCCAGACGCCGAGATCGGTCGGTCCTAGGCGGGCCCCGGCCCCGGTCGGCGGCGCGCCGGCAACCAGCGAAAGACAGGTATTGTCAACACAGGACCCCGTCACCATGGCTTCATCCCGGTCCGGTGTCGCAGTTTCAGCGCCCGGTCAGTTTCCACGACCCGTATAGACTCAAACTCAAGGCATTGTCAATGGTTGTGAGCAATCTTCATACAGAAAATACAGCAAAAGTGAAATGTCTCTAAAACTACACCACCTATTAACAAATCGCTTGGTACACATATAGAAAACATCTTTACCGAAAAGACTGTATTAAATTTATAAGGTTAGGGTTCTTGATTTCTATTAATTTTGAATAAAACTAAGGTTTTGCACTGCGCGTACCGTCAAACTCGAAGGCATTGTCTATAGTCGCTAGCAATCTTCATACAGAAAATACAGGAAAAATGATATATCTCTAAAAGCACACCACCTAGAAACAAATCGCTCTGTACACTTGTAGAAAACATCTTTACCAAAAACATTATATTAAATTCATAAGGTTAGTGACGATGATGTGAGATTTTGATGCATGCGCATGAAACTGACCGGGCGCTGAAACTGACCGGGCGCTGAAACTGCGACACCGGTGTTGCAGTTTCCGCGGCACACCAGTTTGCGAGGGACACATCCATTCAAATGCATTGTCAATTGCCGTGAGCAAATCTTCATGCAGAAAAAGATTCTCTCAAATTACACCACCTAGAAACAAAATGCTTGGCACACATACAGAAAACATATTCAACAAACAGATTATATTAAATTTATAAGGTTAGGGTTGTTGATTTCTATTAATTTTGAATCAAACTAATGTTTTGCACTGCGCGTACCATCAAACTCAAGGCATTGTCAATGGTCGTGAGCAATCTTCATACAGAAAATACAGAAAAGGTGAAATATCTCTAAAACCACACCACCTAGAAACAAATCGCTTGGTACACATATACGATATAGAAAACATCTTTACCAAAAACATTATATTAAATTTATAAGGTTAGTGACAATGCTGTTCGATTTTGACGCATGCGCAGAAGCGATGTGTCCCTCGCAAACTGGTATGCCGCGGAAACTGCAACACCAGCAACCAGTGAAAGGCGGGTTTTGTCAATACAGGCCCCCGCCCCGGCCCGGTCTCTGCCCCGGCCCGGACCCGGCCCCGGCCGGTCCCCTGGCCCGGTACCACTACTGCATGACGGTCAAAGTCTTTACCGTTGGTCAACACTTTGCACTCCCCTGTTCAACACATCACACTAGTGTTGTGAACGCTCTTTGAAAACATTAGGAAAATATATTCTTAAAACACCTCTTCGTATTTAGTTTAAAGCTGCATAGTCCGATGAAAACTAAAATTTTCAAAACCAAAACAATTATCTAGATTTGATTCTACATATCTAACTTAGATACTGATGCACTTATTAAGCATTTGTTGTCACATATAAGGTGATACTGAGTCAATTAATAGAACCTGTTACTGCAGAAGCCTATGGTGCTAGAGTTTTGGCGTGCTTGCCAAAATTAATTTAGTATGTTTCCATTTCAAATATCTCAAAAGTTAGCGATTTAAAATAAAAGTTACTTCAAACTAAAGAAAGGTAGATTATAATGAACAACCTAATATGTTTATCTCAGAAAATGAGAGAAACTCAAAACCATCGGACTATGCAACTTTAATAGACTTTAAAAGTCTAAATCTACAGCATTCTGTGGTCGCCATTTTGTCTTTTTGCATTCTCTCCTATTTCACCAACTCTGTTTCAATATAGGCTAACTCTGGGTTGATGCAAATCTTTTATCTATGTTACCCTTATATAAAGGATTCACCCGGTACTCGCAGTCGCAGTACACGGGTGAATACCAACCCTATATAAAAACGGTCGAAAAAGCGGGTTACTGAATTGAGAGCCTAATTTCACAATCTAAGAAGCAACAGTTATTCTTTACATATGTCTTATTGATAGCCCGCTACCTTTGAGTTGAAAAATATAATATAATATCTAGTTTAATAAGATTTAAAAGTGAAATAGATGGAGTTCTGCGGCCGCCATCTTGTCTTTTTGCATTCTCTCCCATTCCATGAACTCTGTGCCTATATGGGTAGCCATTTGATCATGGAGCCACAGTTTTTAGGTCATGTTCCACACTAAACCTATTTTCGCCCGTATTTACACTACGTTGTCCTTCACCCGTGTACTACAAGTACCGGGTGAATCTTTTATCTATGTTACCCTATGTGGAAAATCCTGATCAGGTTTGTTTGTAGGGGTTTCGTATCCTGGCAACATCTAATTTAATATCAAAATGGGTTACCTTCTTGTGATTGTGCACACTCATGGCGACTATATAGTGTTGCCCCACTGAGAGACGAGGCCGCCGGCAACATGACCGATTTCCTATTCAGTCACATTATCCTGATACTGAGGTAACTAGTCCTTGCACTATCCTAGTAAACTCGAGCACCAGGCTAGGTAATGATAAGCATCAACTTTGTAAGTCATTGGTTTGACTCGGCTGGGTCTCGAACTCTCAACCTTCTGTATGGGAAGCCCACACTCTACCTACCGATTGGGCCACCACATGTGTGAGGTGTATGAGGTGGGTAAGGCATATGAGGTGTATGAGGTGTGTGAGGTGGGTGAGGTGTGTGGTGAGTGTGGTGTGTGGTGTGTGAGGTGGGTGAGGTGGATGAGGTGTGTGAGGTGGGTGAAGTGTGTGAAGTGTGTGGTGTGTGAGGTGTGTGAGGTGTGTGGTGTGTGAGGTGTGTGGTGTGTGAGGTGCGTGGTGTGTGAGGTGTGTGGTGTGTGAGGTGTGTATAGTGTGAAGTGTGTGGTGTGTGTGAGGTGTGTATAGTGTGTGAGGTGGGTGAGGTGTGTGAGGTGTGTGGTGTGTGTGGGGTGTGTGAGGTGCATGGTGTATGTGTGGTGTGTGTGTGGTGTGTGGTGGGTGAGGTGTGTGGTGTGTGGTGTGTGAGGTGTGTATAGTGTGTTGTGTGGGGGGGGGTGTGAGGTGTGTGGTGTGTGAGGTGCGTGGTGTGTGAGGTGCGTGGTGTGTGAGGTGTGTGGTGTGTGAGGTGTGTGGTGGGTGAGGTGGGTGGTTGTGAGGTGTGTAAAGTGTGAGGTGTCTGGTGTGTGAGGTGCGTGAGGTGTGTGGTGTGTGAGATGTGTGGTGTGTGAGGTGTGTGGTGTGCATAGTGTGTGAGGTGTGTATAGTGTGTGAGGTGTGTGTGAGGTGTGTGGTGGGTGAGGTGTGAGTTGTGTGAGGTGTGTATAGTGTGTGAGGTGTGTGGTGTGTGGTGTGTGAGGTGTGTGGTGTGTGAAGTGTGTGGTGTGTGAGGTGCATGAGGTGTGTGGTGTGTGGTATGTGAGCTGTGTGGTGTGTGAGGTGTGTGAGGTGTGTGGTGGGTGAGGTGTGAGGTGTGTGAGGTGTGTATGGTGTGTGAGGAGTCTTTAGGTGTGTGGTGTGTGAGGTGTGTGGTGTGTGAGGTGTGTGGTGTGTGAGGTGTGTGGTGTGTGAGGTGTGTGGTGTGTGAGGTGTGTGAGGTGTGTGGTGTGTGAGGTGTGCTGTGTGAGGTGTGTGGTGTGTGAGGTGTGTGCTGTGTGAGGTGTGTCCTGTCTGAGGTGTGTGAGGTATGTGGTGGGTGAGGTGTGAGGTGTGTATAGTGTGTGAGGTGTGTTTAGGTGTGTGGTTTGTGAGGTGTTTGGTGTGTGGTGTGTGAGGTGCATGAGGTGTGTGGTGTGTGGTATGCGAGCTGTGTGGTGTGTGGTGTGTGAGGTGTGTGAGGTATACCCCGTGTCTGGCTGTGCCTCGCATTAAAGCTGCATAGTCCGATGAAAACATCAAATTTTCAAAACCAAAACCGTGATCTAGATTTGATTTTACATATCAAACTTAGATACTAGCGCACTTATCATTTGTCACCACATAGAATGGGACCTGGAGCCAATTTAACAAAACCTCTTACTGCAGAAGCCTACGGTGTCAGCATATTGGCGTGCTTGCCAAAATGAATTTAGTGCGTCTGCACTTCAAATATCTCAAAAGTTCACTGTGGAATGCTTTGTCTTACGTTAACTGTGACATAGCATACCTACTATTAGATAAAAGATTCACCCCATACTTACAGTACAGGGGTGAACGACAACGTAGTCTAAATGCGGGCGAAAATAGCTTTAGTATGGAACGGGAAGTAGAATGCCTGGCACTAGTGCCAAATGGTTATTTATATCAACACAGAGTTGGTGAAATGGGAGAGAATGCAAAAAGACAAGATGGCGGCCAGAGAACGCCGTCGATTTCACTTTTAAATTGCAATAAAGTAGATGTTTTATTATATTTTCCAACTCAAAAGTGGCGGGTAAATATGAAGACGTACATAAAGAATATATTGTGCTTCTTAAATTAAGAATTTACCAGCTCAGTTAATTAACCCAGCATGTCGAAATTCTTCGTCAGCTTTTCTAATGGGTTGGTTTTCACCCCTGTACTGGAAGTATGGGGTCAATCTTTTATCTAACCTACTATGACCCATAGTACACTGCATTATATAGTAGTCTGCACTGGGCTCCCAGGCAGCGAGCCACATAGACAGGAGGCAGAGATATGCCGATTGAATCAGGGAGCCTAGGTAGTATAATGATTAACAGGCTAGCCCCGGAATGGCAGGAAGTGTGGGTTCGAATCCTGCTCTAGGAGCAATGTTCCCTTTGTTCCCTTCCCACCCCTACCCCACCTTCTTTCAAAACCTATTACCTAACATTTTCCTTGAAATTGACATAAAACCTGTCCGATGTAAGTCCCCGTTGCAATCTCAGACTTCCGATCCCATCATTAGGCCACGCAATACAGAAGGAACACTTGTGATGGGATTAAAAAATGGACAGGTTTCTCGCATTTGGTATTGATGATTGGATCCACTGATTTGCATATTTGCAATATAATATATATATATGTATTGGAGATATGTTATATCTTTCGTAAAAAGAAGAGAGAAAGCAAAGGAACAAAGAAGTGTTTAAAGACAATTCTAGAATCATGCAATACCATGTAATGCATGCTCACCAAGTGCATAACGCATATGTTGAACTGGAATTGTATGCAGTTATTATTGTAACCAATAGTCCATTTATATTATGTTTCTATTATTGAACAGGGTTTTCATGTGGTTATTATTGCAACTGATATTGTCATTTATGTACCAACAAATTGTAATGAACGGCTGGAAGACCAGTGCTCTGGCGCTGACAAAAGACATTATTCGCTGAATAAAATACACTTAGTAAAAAAAAGATTTAAATCACCCGCATGACACTGGGGCCATGACCAGTATCCTGTACAAGCTACACGCTGTATGGTTGGTGAACCTACCCTGTGTATTTATAAGTAACTGTATTTCCTGTATGTATGTAATCGTAAACATTGATGACTTGGAATGTAAACCATTGTAAAGAATTACAATTCCAGCAGGACGGGTGGAAGTCTGCACTGACTTCTCAGGCAGACCAAACGGGATGGCGGAATGAGTTAGAGCATCCGTCTCCCATGCTGGTAGATCATGGGGTCGTGGGTTCGAACCCTGGTCGAGTCAAACCAATGACTTAAAAATTGATACTTGTCGCTTCTAGCTAGGGGCTCGGCATTATTAGGACAGGGCAAGGACTGGTGTGCTCAGTGTCAGGATAATGTGACTGAGTGGGATACCAGGTCATGGTGCCGGTGGCCTCGTTTCCCAGTGGGACAGCACTATAAAGTCGCCATGAGTGTGCACTGTCACAAGTCGGTACCCGTCCTGATATGACCTTAGATGTTGCTAGGATGTAAAACAACAACAAACAAACAAACAGACTTCTCAGGCAAGGAGCCTTAGATCCACATAGGTAGGTCGTCATGGATAGGGTGATTGCATCAGGGCGCCTAGATAGTTATAGCCATGTACTCAGCATTATTAGGATAGGGCAAGGACTGGTTACCTTAGTGCCAGGATAATGTGACTGAGTGAGATATCGGGTCATGGTACTAGCGGCCTAATTTCCCAGTGGGACAGCACAATAAAAGTTGCCATGAGTGCGCACTGTCACAAGTCTGTAGGTACCCATCCTGATATGACCTTAGATGTTGCCAGGATGTAAAACTCCAACAACCAACCAACAACCGAGCACAGAAATGCATATGAATTCAATAAGTGTAATGAATGGCGTTCTCTGTGGCGGAGTGGTTAGTGTCTGACTTTTTTTCTAGGTCGGACTCCTAATCTGAAGGTCAGTGGTTCGATTCCCTGTGCCCCCCACCTCTGCTAATTTGGATTTCCACCGCTGTGTATAACTTACAGTGTCATCAAAGGCCAGTTGCTCTCATACCATGTCTATGTGGTGTGGGAGGTTAAAAATCCCTTGGGTCGGTAAAAGTGTAGGCTCGGGCTTTCTATCGACAAACTGTCTAATGGTGAAAACAAGCCTATTCAGGCTTATCCATGATAGGCAGTATAAATCTTCAAGGAAAAAAAACAAAGAGTGCGAAGGGAACAAAAGGAGTAGGTGGTGAGCTATGTGCGAGGAGTGTGGTGACGGTTACTAGGGGAGATGGTGCTGTAGTAATTGGACTTTTTCAAGAAATGACATACAAGTAGAAGGGCGGTGTTTGGGATTAATGAAAGTCTTTGGTGTTGTACTGAGCTTGACGGTATTTTCGAAGTGAAGCTTGTTTTATTTAATGACGCCTCTAGAGCACATTGATTTTTGTATAATCGGCTATTGGACATCAAACATATGGTCATTCGGACATATTTCTTTGGAGGAAACCCGCTGCCGGCACATAGGATACCCTTTCCGATAAGCAGCAAGAGGTCTTTTATATGCACTTTCCCACAGACAGGACAGCACATACAACAAACAGCCTTTGATGAACCAGTTGTGGACCACTGGCTAGAACGGAAAATAGCCCAAACTGCAAATGTGTCCACTGAGCACGATCGATAGGATGACCGACACCTTTACCGCCTGAGCTCCTTGAGGGTATATTCTCAGGTCGGGCCTGAGAGTTGATGTAAGTAGGTTAATATTGATTATTTAGATACCTCAGTAGGATCCAACTACACAGGCCACCAGCACCATGACCTGGTCACAGTATCCTGACACTGAGCACACCAGTCCTTTCCCTGTCCTAATAATGCCGAGCACCAGGCTAGGAAGCGACAAGTATCAATTTTTAAGTCATTGGTTTGACTCGACCAGGGTTCAAACACCCGACCCCACGATCTACCAGCAAGGGAGACGGATGCTCTAACTCATTCGGCCATCCCGTCTGGTCCCGTGGATAGGGTGATTGCACCAGGGAGCCCAGGTAGTGTAGTGGTTAGCGCGCTAGCCACGAAATGGCAAGAAGTATGGGTTTGAGACGGAGTAGGAGTGATTGACAACCTAGTCTAAATACGAGCAAAAACTGCTTCAAATATCGAGGCAATTTTTTACCTGATTTAGACACTGTTTGCACACTCACCCCTACTCTGGCTAGGGGGAGACGGGTTGGGGGGGGGCATCTTGTATTTTGGTCGTTCTCAGAAACTGTGTACCAATTTTGTGTCTGGGAGACCAAAAGTGAAAACATTCCAAATAATAGCAGAAAATATTCCAAATAATAGCAAAATCAATATTCATATGAAGGTTTATTTATATGTTGTCCATATGTCAGACTCAGATTTTAACTTTTTTTTCATTTCTTGATTTTTGATATCATACAAATACAGAAAGTTGTTAAAATTAGCTATGTAAGATCCACCCATAACACGCACCAGACGGGATTGCCGAATGAGTTAGAGCGTCCATCTCCCGTGTTGGTAGACCCTGGTCGAGTCAAACCAATGACTTAAAAATTGACACTTGTCGCTTCCTAGCCAGGCGCTCGGCATCATTAGGATAGGACAAGGACTGGTTGGCTCAATGTTAGGATAATGTGACTGAGTGCGATATCAGGTCATGGTACTACTGGCAGCTTGGTCTCCCAGTGGGATAGCACTATAAAGTTGCCATGAGTGTGTACTGTCACAAGTTGGTACCCGTCCTGATATGACCTTAGATGTTGCTAGGACGTAAAACAACAACAAACTCCACCCATAACATCATTTTAACACACACAACAAATTTAAACAAGATTTGATAGATTACAATTAAACGAAAAAAATTGTATCTTACAAAAAATATCTGAGTAGATAGATATATGATATTCGATATGCAAATTTTCACATTTTCACTTTAGTACACAATCAAATAAGCATATTTTGGATACATTTTGTGGGATAAATTAAATACATGTCGGATACTTAATATACAGAGTCAAACAATAATTCTTTCTCTTACTACACCCCCCCCCCCACCCCCGAAAAAGGCAAAATCATTGACAATGTAATGTGGAAACCAAATATGTGGTACACAGTTTTTGAGAACTATCCATTTGCATTTCCCTAAGCTCATCTGTACTTTTAGGGAAAGAAAGTCCTGCTTTTCTACGCCTTTTCTACGTCAACTCATCATAAAGCATGTTTGAATTTAGATAAAAGATCCACCCATACTTACAGTACAGGGGTGAAAGACAACGGGGTAGTCTAAATACGGGCGAAAATAGCTTTAGTATGGAACAGGAAGTAGAATGCCTGGCACCAGTGTCAAATGGTTACTTATATCGACACAGAGCTGGTGAAATGGGAGAGAATGCAAAACGACAAGATGGCGGCCAGAGAATGACGTTGATTTCACTTTTAAATTGCATTAAAGTATATGTTTTATTATATTTTCCAACTCAAAAGTAGCAGGTAAATATGAAGAAGTAGATAAAGAATATATTATGCTTCTTAAATTACAAATTTACCAGCTCAGTTAATTAACCCAGCATGTCAAAATTCGTCGCCAGCTTTTCTAATGGGTTGGTTTTCACCCTTGTACTGGAGGTATGGGGTGAATCTTTTATCTAGTTTGAAATAGGTTAAATCTTCAGGTTTAAGATGATAGTTATTAATGTGTTAAGAATAATTAGTAATTAGTGTATTCGGGATATAATGAAGTAAACATACATATTCATTAAGCACACATATACATTATATAAAGGGAAGTTTGTTTTGATATAATGACGCCTCCAGAGCACGTTGATTTTTATAATCAACTATTGGACATCAAACATATGGTCATTCTGACATATTTCTTTGGAGGAAACCCACTGTCACCACAAAGGCTACTCTTTCCGATAAGCAGCAAGGGGTCTTTTATATGCACTTTCCCACAGATGACCCACACCTTCACAGGTGGACATTCTATCGTCTGAGCTACGTCCTGCTCCTATATACATATAGACATACAGTAAAACCTCTCTAACCGACCACCTCTACAGATCGACCACTCCCATATAGCAATCCCAATCCCAAACGATCGCCCATACAATACCATTGTAACATAAAGAAAACCTCCCTAATTTGACCACCTCCCTAAATCACTTGAAAATGTCCCATAGTCGGTCGATTTACAGATGTTTTATATATGAAACTGTCTCAAAAGGTGCTAAGCAATATGGGACAACACTTTGTCCATTGTAACGATCAACATACTATCTGCTTATGCATTTTCTCAGGATAAACTGATTTGTTTTTTACATGGTGTTTCATAATCCCAATAGAATACATATTGATTTGAAGCAAATGTCTTGTGTTTTCAGTGTAGCCGTTTTGTGTCAATCGTTACAATGGAAATAAATTAAAGAGTTATCACCTTTTGAGACAGGCTCATATATATATAGTGGTTGTGACCTTCTTTATGAAGGGAGCGGGACGTAAATCAGGCGGTAGAGTGTCCACCAGTGAAGGTGTGGGTCATCCAATCGATCCTCCTCAGTGGACAAATTTGCAGTTAGGGCTATTTTCCATTCCAACCAGTGGTCCACAACTGGTTCATCAAAGGCTGTGATACGTGATGTCCAGCCTGTGGGAAAGTGCGTATAAAAGACCCCTTGCTGCTTATCGGAAAGAGTAGCCTATTTGGCCACAGCAGGTTTCCTCCAAAGAAATATGTCAGAATCACCATATGTTTGATGTCCAATATCCGATGATAAAAATCAATGTGCTCTACAGCCGAAATTAAATAAAACAAACTTTCTTTTTTTCCTTCTTTTTGGAGGCCTTAGATGTTGCTAGGATGTAAAACAAAAACAAACAAAACTTATTTTGGGAGATTTGGAAATGGCCACCCTACCTGTACACTCGGCCGTAGATTGGCGTCTCCTCTCCAGTGGTGATGGTAGTGGTGGTGGTGGTAGTGGTGGTGGTGGTAGTGGTGGTAGTGGTGGTGGTAGTGGTGGTGATGGTAGTGGTGGCGATGGTAGTGGTGGTGGTGATGATGGTTCAGGAGTTAAGAATAAGAGGGGACAGTGTATGCATCCCCTCCCCTCTCTCTTTCTCCTTCTCCCGCTCTCTCCCTCTCTCTCTCCCTCTCTCTCTCCCTCTCTCTCTCCCCCTCTCTCTCCCTCTGCCTCTCTCTCCCTCTCTCTCGCCTCCTCCGCCAGTAAGCAGCGTCCAATGAGAGTATCCAATCAATATTCAAAGCGATGGTGACATACAAAAAGAGAGAACTGACGACACGACGAAGCTCTCACCAACTCGCTGCAGCCACTCGTACACCGCAGATTGATCAGCGTAGTGCGGGTGGTGTTTGTTGTAAAATCCGCCAGCGCCGAACTAGTCGTGGTAGAGAAATGGAGCGACGAGTGAGTTGTGTGTGTGTGGATGTGTGTGTGGGTGGGGGGAGTGGAGGCTCCTCACATTGTGTAACTAGTGTGTAACTAGTTGGTGACAAGTTCCCCCCAACTTGGAGTTTAGTAAGTTAAGAAGGATCCGGTGCTGATTCCCTAGCGGCTTCCACGGTGTGTTGTGCGTTGTGTGTTGTGTGTTGTGTGGCCGCAGCACCTACAGCGTAGGAAGGAGCCTTCCTCGCGTCGCGCTGGAAGCTGTGCGGTTGGCCTGGCCGGGGCTTGGTGTGGTGTAGTGTGGGTGTGGGTGTGGGTGTGGGTGTGGGTGTGGTGCGGTGTGGTGTGGTGTGGTGCTGTGTGGGTGTGGGTGTGGGTGCGGCTGTGGGTGTGGGGTGGGGTGGTGTGATGTGGGTGTGATGTGGGGGTGTGGTGTGGGTGTGGTGTGGTTGTGTTTGGAAGCTTTGAACAGTCGGTGTCTGAGTGCACAACCGAGTTCGTTAGGAAGTGCATCTGTGTATGTATGTGTGTGTCTGTGTGTATCATGTTTTTTTGTTTTGTTGTTGTTTTAGGTCCTAGCAACATCTAAGGTCATATCAGGATGGGTACCGACTTGTGACAGTGTGCACTCATGGCGACTTTATAGTGCTGTCCCACTAGGAAACTAGGCCACCGGCACCATGACCTGGTAACCCAATCAGTCACATTATCCTGACACTGAGCACACCAGTCCTTGCCCTATCCTAATAATGCCGAGCACCTGGCTAGGAAGTGACAAGTATCAATTTTAAAGTCATTGGTTTGACTCGACCGGGACTCGAACCCACGACCCCACGATCTACCAGCATGGGAGACGGACGCTCTAACTCATTCGGCCATCCCGTCTGGTGCCTGTGTGTATCATGTATACATTCCTGTGTATGTCTGTCTGTGTGTTGTTGTCTGTGTGTCTGCCTATGTGCATGTATGTGTGTATGTGTGTCTGTCTGTGTGTGTGTATGTGTGAGTGTGTGTGTCTACGTGTGTGTCTGTCTACCTGTGTGTCTGTCTGTGTGTGTCTGTATGTGCGTGCATGTGTGTCTCTATGTGTGTCTGTGCATGCCTATGTGTGTCTGCCTGTGTGTGTTTGTGTATGTGTGTGTCGGTCTGTGTGTGTATCTGTGTGTATGTGTGTGTCTGTGTGTGTCTGTGTGTGTCTATCTATGTGTGTGTCTGTGTGTGCCTGTGCATGTATGTGTATGTCTCAGGATCAGTGCGATGATGTCAGTGTGTGTTTTGTCTGTGCGTGCGTGCATGCAAGTATGGCAGTTCATCTGTTGTGCACAGATGTTCCTCTGTGTCACTATGTGTGTGTTTTGTATGTTCGTGCGTGTATGTCACTGCGAGGGTGTCCGTGTATGTATGAGTCTGTCTGAATGTGTAGGTATTTATGTATGTGCTTTTGAATCACTGCCAGGGGTGGTGGGGGGGGGGGGTGTCAGTTGGTGTCTGTGTGTATATATATCGGTTCATATATATATATATATATATGCGTTCATACATCTGTGTTTCTGTCTGTGTATGTGTTCATACATTGTGTATGTGTATGTTCACGTCTATGTGTGTATTTGTATACCAGAATCTATGTGTTCGTTTGTGTATCTATTCATACATATATATATATGTTCATACATGTGTATCTGTTCATACAACTGTGTATCTGTCAATACATGTTTGTATCTGTTCATACATATGTGTACCAGTTGATACATCCATCCATCTATATATCTGTTCATACATCTTTGTATCTATTCATACACCTGTGTATCTGTTCATTCATCTGTGAATCTGTTCATAAATATCTGTATTTGTTTATCTGATTGCCCACCCGTCTCCCGTGCTGGTAGATGGTGGGGTCGTGGGTTCGAACCCTGGTCGAGTCAAACCAATGACTTAAAGATTTGTACTTGTCGCTTCCTAGCCAGGCACTCGGCATTAATAGGATAGGGCAGGGACACCAACAACACCATCTACACCACCAACACCATCTACACAAACAGCAGCACACCGCTAGCACCAACAACACCATCTACACCACCAACACCATCTACACAAACAGCAGCACGCCGCCAACACCAACAACACCATCTACACCACCAACACCATCTACACAAACAGCAGCACACCGCTAACACCAACAACACAATCTACACCACCAACACCATCTACACAAACAGCAGCACACCGCTAACACCAACAACACCATCTACACCACCAACACCATCTACACAAACAGCAGCACACCGCTAACACCATCTACACCACCAACACCATCTACACAAACATCAGCACACCGCTAACACCAACAACACCATCTACACCACCAACACCATCTACACAAACAGCAGCACACCGCTAACACCAACAACACCATCTACACCACCAACACCATCTACACCACCAGCACCGCACTGCCAACACCACCATCACCACCTACACCGCCAACACCACCTACACCAGCAACACCACCTATACCACCAATACCACCTACACCACCTACACTGCCAACATTACCTACACGACCAGCACCACACCGCACCGCCAACACCACCAACACCACCTATACCGCCAAAACCACCAAAACCACCAACACCATCTACATCACCAACACCACACAGCCAACACCCTCAACACCATCTACACCACCAGCACCACATCACCAACACCACCAACACCATCTACACCACCAACAACACCTACACTGCCAACATTACCTACAGCACCAGCACCACACCGCACCGCCAACACCACCAACACCCTCAACACCATCTACACCACCAGCACCACATCGCCAACACCACCAACAGCATCTACACCACCAGCACCACGCCGCACCGCCAACACCACCAATGCCACCAACACCATCTATACCACCAACCCCACCCACACCGCACCGCTAACACCACCAACACCCTCAACACCATCTGCACCACGAGCACCACATCGCCAGCCAACACCACCAACAGCATCTACACCATCAACACCACCTACACTGTCAACACCACCTATACCAGCAACACCCCCTACACCACCTACATTGCCATCATCACTTACACCGCCAACACCACCAACACCACCTACACCACCAAAACCACCTATAACAAAAACACCGCCTACACTGCCAAAACTACCAACACTACCAACACCACCTACACGGCCAGCACCACATATACCAGCAAAACCACCTACACCACCAACACTGCCACCACCACCCATAACAACAACAGCACATACACTGCCAACACCACCAACACCACCAACAACAGCAACACTACCAACACCACGAACACCGCCTGTCAACACTATCTACAACACCACCCACACCACCTACAACACCAACACCACCAACACCACCAATACCAACACCTACAACACCAACACCACCTACACCATCAACACTGCTAACAGCACCCCAACAAGAACAGCAACAACACCAACACTACCAACAACCCCTAAACAAGAGCAACACCACTTATACCACCAATACCACCCCAACAACACCACCAACACCACCAACACTGCCAAAACCGCTACCAACACTAACACCATCACCAACAGCCCCCCCCCTGCCCCCCCCCCCCACACACACACACTCCTACAACAAGGACTGTCAATATTGGTTCCAACCCGTTCGTTCGTCATACTGCAATTGGTCCATGGGTGGGATGGGTTGTGGGACCATGCTCACAGGTGTGTGGGTAGTGAGTGGTGAGTGGTAGGCTGTGAGTGTGTGAGTGTGTGAGTGTGTGAGTGTGTGAGTGTGTGAGTGTGTGTGAGTGTGAGTGTGTATGAGTGCTTGAGCGTGTGAGTGTGTGAGTGTGTGAATGTGTGAGTGTGTGAGTGTGTGAGTGTGTGAGTGTGTGAGTGTGTGAGTGTGTGTGAGTGTGAGTGTGTATGAGTGTTTGAGCGTGTGAGTGTGTGAGTGAGTGAGTTTGTGAGTGTATATGAGTGTTTGAGTGTGTGAGTGTGCGTGTGTGTGAGCATGTGCTATTGTGTGTGAGTGTGTATGTGTGTGAGTGTGCGTGAGTGTGTGTGAGTGAGTATGTGTGTAAATGTGTGTGAATATGTGTCAGTATGTGTGAGTGTCTGTGAGTGTATGTGAGTGTATGTGAGTGTATGTGAGAGTGAGTGTGTGTGTGAGTGAGTGTGTGTGTGAATGCTTGAATGTGGTGTGTGAGAATGTGTGAGAGTGAGAGTGAGTGTGCGAGTGTATGTATGTGTGAGTATTGTGTGAGTGAGTGTGTGTGAGTGTGTGAGTGTGTGAGTGTGTGAGTGTGTGTGTGAGTGTGAGAGTGTGCGAGTGTGTATAGGTGTGAGTATTGTGTGAGGGTGTGAGTGAGTGTGTGTGAGTGTGTGTGAGTGTGTGCATGTGTGAGTGTGTGTGAATGTCTGTGAATGTGTGTGAGCCAGGTGGCAGGTAGGTAGGTAATAGGTGTTGTCTTGGAAACGTCCCGCGCAGTTGATGCAGTGTAGTAGACGTGCACCTCCCTGCCAGCGCTGCTACCGTGTTCCATGACGAGGCTCTGGATGTGTACATGGCGGTGGTGCAGGTGGGTGGGTGGGTGGGTTTAGGTGGTGGTGGTGGTGGTGGAGGGTGGATGTGGTGGTGGTGGAGGTGGATGTGGGGGTGGGGGGAGGTGTATGTCTGCTTCCTTGCTTTAGACCCGGCTTGGCGCGGTCCAGGAGCCCTGGGCTGGGTTGTCTGTGGTGGGTTGTCTGTGGTGGGTGGTGGGTGGTGGTGGTGGGTGGTGGGTGGCGGGTGGCGGTGGCGGTGGCGGGTGGCGGTGTGCGGTGGCGGGGGCGGGTGGCGGGTGGCGCGGCTGGGGCGGCGGGCCGGGGGCGGCGGGCGGCGGGCGGCGGGCGCGGCGGCGCCGCGGCCGGCGGCCGGCTGGCGGCCGGCGGGCGGCGGCGGGGGCGGGCGGCGGCGGGCGCGGGCGGCGGCGGCGGGCGGCGGGCGGCGGGCGGCGGGCGGCGGGCGGCGGGCGGCGGGCGGGCGGGCGGCGGGCGGCGGGCGGCGGGCGGCGGGCGGCCGGGCGGCGGGCGGGCGGGGCGCGGCGGCGGGCGGCGGGCGGCGGGCCGGGCGGCGGCGGGGGGCGGCGGGCGGCGGGGCGGCGGGCGGCGGGCGGCGGGCGGCGGGCGGCGGGCGGCGGCGGCGGGGCGGGCGGGCGGCGGGCGGCGGCGGCGGGGGGCGGGCGGCGGGCGGCGGGCGGCGGGCGGCGGGCGGCGGGCGGCGGGCGGCGGGCGGCGGGCGGCGGGCGGCGGGTGGTGGTAGACGGTGGGTAGTGAGTGGTGAGTGGTAGGCTGTGGGTGGTGGGTGGTGTGTTGTGAGGAGTGGGTGGGTTGTGGGCGGTGGGTTGTGAGTGGTGGGCGGTGGGGGTTCCTGTTGCTAGCACCACCAGCACCACCAGCACCACCTACGACCACCATCGGCACCAGCGGTCCCGACAACACCAGCAGCCACACGGCCTGGGCGTTAGTTCGGGTTGTGGCCACCGGTGGCGCCACCCGCAGATGCGGGAAGCCACGGTTTGGCTGCGGGCTGGGTCAGTCAGCTATCAGGTTGTCGGCTCAGTCACCCAGTCGGCGCCAAGCACGCACAAGCGCACACGCACACACGCACACACGCACACACGCACACGTGTAGGCATACGCACGCACACGCACACACGCGCATACAAGCACACGAATTAGTCCTTTCCCAGTGAGTATTTGTGTGTTCATAGGCCGATAAACCCCTAGATAAAAGATTCACCCGGTACTTGTAGTACATGGGTGAAGACCAGCCTTATATAAAAATGGTCGAAAAATCGGGCTAATGAAATGAGTCTTTATGAGAGCCCAACTTCACAATCTAAAAAGCAACATTTATTCTTTGTATATGTCTTCATGTTTACCCGCTACATTTGAGTTGGAAAATATAATAAAACATATACTTTAATGCAATTTAAAAGTGAAATCGACGGTGTTCTCGACGGTGAAATCGACGGTGTTCTCTGGCCGCCATCTTGTCTTTTTGCATTCTCTCCCATTTCACCAACTCTGTGCTGATATAAGTAACCATTTGAAACTGGTGCCAGGGATTCTACTTCCTGTTCCATACTAAAGCTATTTTCACCCGTATTTAGACTACGTTGTCTTTCACCCCTCTACTGGAAGTACAGGGTGAATCTTTTATCTAGTAAACCCCATACTAGTGGGGACGAGGCCTGCAAACCACCGGCTTGCTTGAAGAGTTGAAGCTAAACTCACTTAATTTGTCGCTATCGATCCTATCAATCAGCATTACTAGGATAGTAGTAGTCTGCACTGACCTCTCAGGCAAGGATCCACATAGACAGGTAGGCGTGTATATGGTGACTGCATCAGGGAGCCTAGGTTCTGTAATGGTTAGCACACTGGCTCGGAATGCAAGAAATGTGGGTTCAAATCCTGCTCTAGGTGCAATATCTCCCAGTTTCATCAGCCCCCATGACACTGGTTGCCGTGACCAGGATCCTGTTCAAGCTATGCGGTGTATAGTTGTTGAACCTACCCTGTGTGTGTATATGTAAGTGTATATCCTGTACGTATGTAATTGTAAGCACCAAAACAACTCGTGGACTTAAGTTTTCATAAGACGTACAATTCCAGGGAGACGAGTGTAGTAGTCTGCACTGACCTCTCATTTCAGGCAAGGAGCCACACAGACAGGTAGGCATGGGTAAGTGGTGACATCAGGGAGCCTAGTTATTGTAATGGTTAGCAGACCATCTCGGAATTCAAGAGGTTTGGGTTCGAATCCTGCACTAGGCGCAATGTTTCCCAGTTTCATTACCCGCCCCAAAACATTAAAGCTGAATAGTCTGATGAAATATCAAATTTTCAAAACCAAACCAATTATCTAGATTTTATTCTACATATCTAACTTAGATAATGGTGTATTTATTAAGCATTTGTCGACTACATAGAAGGCCAGATCGAGTCAATTAAATAGAACTTCTTACTGTAGAAGCCTATGGTGTTAGAGTTTTGGCATGCTTGCAAAAATTAATTTTGCATGCTTACACTTAAAATATCTCAAAAGTTAGCCATTTAAACTAAGCGTTACTTAAAATTAAAGTAAGGTAGATTATAGCGACGAACCTAATATATTTATCTCAGAAAATATCAGAAACTCAAAACCATCGGACTATGCAACTTTAAATTAGGTCAATGAGCAGTAGGAGGAAGACCAACATCACGTGATAACTATTCTCCTGCTTAATAAAAATATGCAATGTACTTTTTTTTTTAAACCACGAAAGTTTTTTTTCTTAGAGATTTACATCCTGGTAACATCTAAAGCCGTGTTCACACGGGCAAGTTAAGTTGATTCATATAAATCGCCTTGCCTAGTTCGCCTCACATTTGCCGTGTGAACGCGATGCTGAGGCGGATTAGGGCTGAATCGATTCATATGATTCGCTTTATATAAACCACTTGTCGAGGTAGTTTATATGAGGCGAACTAGCTTAAGTCGGCCCATCTCGCCTGTGTGAACGCAACTGACTTACTTGAGGCGGATTAAGCATGTCACACTATATAATATAATTTGGTCTATGAACCTGCTAGAGGTGCACATATATTTTTATCATGATTTATTTTAAGGTTTTCACTGCCCAGCAGAAGTTTTTACGGTTCCAAAACAATATGATTCAGTCTATACATATCTAGGTCAAACCCACACTCACTCGTGCCGACGTCGACTAACCGAAACTGGCGCTGGTTAGTCTGGACTTGCTCATGCGCTGATATCGATTTCCGGCCCAAGTACTGCCCGTGTGAACGCGCATCTAAATCGATTCATATGATTCGCCTTGTCTAAATCGCTTTAAACTTTTCCTGTGTGAACACGGCTAAAGGTCATATCAGGACGGCTACTGACTTGTGACAGAGCACACTCATGGTGACTTTATAGTGAGTGCTGTCCCACTGGGAAATCAGGCTGCCAGCACCGTGACCCAATATCCCACTCAGTCACATTATCCTGACACTGAGCTAACCGGTCCTTGCCCTATCGTAATACTGGCGAGCACCAGACTCGGAAGCGACAAGAGTCAATTTTGTAAGTCATTGGTTTGACTCGACCGAGAACCGAACGCACAAACTCCTGCACGCGAGGCCGGCGCTCTACCGACTCGGCTACCACGTCCAGTCGGAAGTAGTGAGCAATGTTTGTTTGTCTGTTGTTGTTTTACATCCTAGCAACATCTAAGGTCATATCAGGACGGGTACCGACTTGTGACAGTGCGCACTCATGGTGACTTTATAGTGCTGTCCCACTGGGAAACCAGGCCGCCGGCACCATGACCTGGTATTCCACTCAGTCACATTATCCTGACACTGAGTACACCAGTCCTTGCCCTGTCCTAATAATGCAGAGTGCCAGGCTAGGAAGCGACAAGTATCAATTTTTAAGTCATTGGTTTGACTCGACCGGGAACCAAACTCACAAACTCCCGCACGCGAGGCCGGCGCTGTACCGACTCGGCTACCACGTCCAGTCGGAAGTAGTGAGCTATGTGTAGAGAGTAGACTGAAAACAAAATTAAGATG
Organism: Branchipolynoe longqiensis; assembly: GCA_030323885.1. Taxonomy (NCBI): domain Eukaryota; kingdom Metazoa; phylum Annelida; class Polychaeta; order Phyllodocida; family Polynoidae; genus Branchipolynoe; species Branchipolynoe longqiensis. The sequence continues at coordinate 3,122,217 of CM059203.1, forward strand.
CAAATTTCTATTTAACCCCCCTTTACTAGGATAGTTTGTAATATCAAAAGAATTGCATAAATTACCTGTAAATGCCCATGACTTGGAAGAACTGCGATTCAGTGCTGAAAAAAGAAGAGGTAGTTCTGGTGAATAAATCTTCATGAAATATACATTAAAATATATTTAAAATATATATAAAAATATAAATAAATATAAATATATATAAATATCTTAAAATATATAAAAATATATAAATATATATAAAAATATATAAATATATATATAAATATATATAAACATATATAAATATATAAGAATATATATGAATATATATAAATATATATAAATATACATAAATATATATAAATGTACATAAATACAAATAATACATATAAATATGATAAATGGTGCCATCAGCCTGTCCAGTGGGGCAGCACTATAAAGTAACCATGAGTGCACACTGTCACAAGGTGGTACTCATCCTGATATGACCTTAGATGTTGCCATGATGCAAAACCCCCAAAACAAACACCACCTTGGTAAATTATATATACCATCATATACCATAACATAACTGTTTGCATGTCACATAATTTTCGGATTTGATCATGACGTTATTTATTAACCTGTTGATGTGTTTTTCTACATCCCTTCGTCAGCACGATAAACCATATTTCCGAATTCCTAGTTAGGCCAAATAAAAAAATATATTGGTGAGCGTACTTTTTAAATAAAAATCAGGGCCGGGCGGGGGCTTTTTATTTATATTTAATTTTTTTTTACGGACACATAATATGTAACCAGATGCAAATGGCCGAATGAGTTGAGCGTCCGCCTCCCTTTCTGGTAGGTCAGAGGATTCAAACTCCTAGGTTGGAATCCTGGCCGAGTCAAACCAATGACTTAAAAATTGATACAAAATGTGAATTGCGCTAGCCAGATGCATTTTTAATAGTTGAAAAAAATAAAATAAATCAGGACCGGGCGATTTTTCAGGTAGGGGCAGGAATGACCACCATTTTTTTTGTTTGGCCTTAGTTCATCGAGATTGATTTCAGTGTAAAGGCCGGACAATAAATCACCCCAGCCCCTCCCTCTAGAGGTACATGCCAATCAAAAACACCGTCCCATATTTCATGGTTGAATGAAATTCAAATACTTTTTTTTTTGGTAGTTATTTTTTTTCCTGTTTTTTTGTTATTTTTTGTTATTAATAAATCGCCATTTCCAGGTACTGTCTAGTTGAATATGTTGAATCATCGCGGCATGTTTCTAGTCTGACTCGGACACTTACTATAATTAGACGCTCAAACGGTTCTGTCACGCTTGGCTGGCCACGGGGCCGGAGATCCAGGCACGCCCCGCGGCGAATAATCACGCTATAACCGGCACACACGCGCGCACACACGCGCACACACGCACACACGCACACGCACACACGCACACACGCACACACACGCGCGCACACAACCCCACCCCACGTACATAGGCACAACAAAGTTGCATAGTCCGATGGTTTAGAATTTCTTTAATTTTCTGAGATAAATATGTTAAGGCCCTGTCACACTACGACGTGACTACTTCAGCGTAACCACAACGTGAAAATAATGATATCACGTCGAAGTTATCGGCGTAATATGCAGATTGTGGACGTGAATGCCGCGTAGTTGACGTGAGCGTAACGTGAAAGTAACGTCGGTGTACGTCGTGACGTTAGCTGTAACGTGACAACGTTAGAGGGGAGGGGTAATTGGCGACGTGACCGGGCGTTAGTGTAACGTGAGCGTAACGTCGCCGTAACGGGTGTGACGTGGACGTAACGTGACCGTAACACGACCGTAACGTGACCGTAACGTGACCGTAACGTGACCGTAACATGACCGTAACGTGACCGTAATGTGACCGTAACGTGACCGTAACATGACCGTAACGTGACCGTAACATGACCGTAACGTGACCGTAACGTGCAAAACGCTGCCCACACGTTGCTCCCACCCGGGCCGTCGGTCTGACGTGACATAACGTGACTCTAACGTCATTTACGCTGCTATAACGATCGCGGAACGTCTACCTAACGTCATTGTCACGTCATCCCGACGTAACGGCTTCATGTCGAGATACGTCGAAAGTTTTGAACAGGTTCAAAACCTCGACGCGCGCCGACGTAACACGACGTAACATGACGTAGCTCGACGTCACTCTAACGTCATTATGACGTCATCATAACGTAACCGAACGTACGGCAACGTAATGACGAAAAATCATCACGTTAGGCTCACGTTGGCTCGTTACGTCGTAGTGTGACAGGGGTATTAGGTTGGTCATTATAATCTACCCTACTCTAACTTTGCTTTAAAATGGATCACTTTTGAGATATGTAAAGTGCACACATGCTAAATTAGTTTTGGCAAGCATGCCAAAACTTAGATAAAAGATCACCCTGTACTTCCAGTACAGGGGTGAAGACCAGCCTTATATAAAACGGTAGAAAAATCGGGCCAATGAAATGAGTCTTTATGAGAGCCTAATTTCACAATCTAAGAAGCAACATATATTATTTGTATATGTCTTCATGTTTACCCGCTACTTTTGAGTTGGAAAATATAATAAAACATATACTTTAATGCAATTTAAAAGTGAAATTGACGGCGTTCTCTGGCCGCTATCTTGTCTTTTTGCATTCTCTCCCATTTCACCAACTCTGTGCTGATGTAAGTAAACATTTGACACTGGTGCCAGGCATTCTACCTCTTGTTCCATACTAACGCTATTTTCGCCCGTATTTATATAAGGCTGGTCTTCACCCGTGTACTACAAGTACCGGGTGAATCTTTTATCTAGCCAAAACTCAGACACCATAGGTTTCTGCAGTAACAAATTATATTATATTAAGTTGCCTCAGTATGCCCTTCAATGTGTTGACAATTGTTTAATAAGGGCACCATTACCTAAGTTTAATATGTAGAATCAAATCTAGATAATTATTTAGGTTTTCAAAATTTGATGTTTTCATCGAACCATGCAGCTTTAAAGTTGCACAGTCCGATGATTTTGAGTTTCAGCCATTTTTGCTGAGATATATATATTAAATTGATTGTTATAATCCACTTTATATTAGTTTTACATAACGTTTATTTTAAATGTCTAATTTTGTAGGTATTTGAAGTATAAACATGTAAAATTACTTTTGGCAAGCACGCCAAAACTCTGATGCCATAGACCTATTTCATATGACGTCAGTATAGGTATCTAGGTCAGTGTGCACGCCTTTTGGCTGCAGGAGAACACACTGTCACACTGCAAACTCAATGGCTATGAGCAATCTTCATACAGAAAAAGTGAAATATCTCTAAAACCACACCACCTAGAAGCAACCCGTTTGGAACACATATAGAAAATATATTCAATGAATAGATTATATTAAATTTATAAGGTTAGGGTTCTGCATTTCTATTAATTTTGAATAAAATAGTCGTTTTGCACTGCGCATACTGGCAAACTCAATGCATTGTCAATGGCCGTGAGCAATCTTGAATTATCTTCATACAGAAAAAGTGAAATATGTCTAAAACCACACCAGTTAGAAACAAACTGTTTAGAACACATATAGAAAACATATTCAGCGAATAGATTATATTAAATTTATATGGTTAGGGTTCTGCATTTCTTTTAATTTTGAATAAAATAGATGTTTTGCACTGCGACTATCAGCAAACTCAATGCATTGTCAATGGTCGTGAGCAATCTTCATACAGAAAAAACGACCAATCTTCATACAGAAAAAGTGAAATATCTTTAAAACTACACCACCTAGAAGCAACCTGCTTGGACCACATATAGAAAACATATTCAATGAAGAGAAGGATAACAATAGCCCGAACAACATTCTCCAAAATGTATAGAGTGTTAACATCAAGTAAGATATTAATACAAACAAGGAAGCGTATTCTTCAGTGTTATGTGTGGTCTACTCTAATGTATGGGGCTGAGACATGGACAATCTCTAAGAAAATGTACAAACGTTTAGCAGCATTTGAGATGTGGACTTATCGAAGGATGATGAAAATATCATGGACAAAGAAGATCACCAACAAAGAAGTTCTCAGAAAAATTAAAAATAAGAAAAGCTTGTTTGCCACTATACAGACAAAGAAACTTATTTATTTTGGCCACATCATTCGTCAGAGTTCAATATACCGTACATTGTTGGAAGGGAAGGTGAATGGCAGCAGAGGGAGAGGGAGACCAAGAACATCATGGTTTACAAATATTTCACAGTGGACAGGCTTGAATTATTCACAGTCTATCAGAACAGCACAACATCGGGACAAGTGGAGAACCATTGCATCCAACCCTCGACTAGAGGACGGAACTATTGATTGATTCAATGAATAGATTATATTAAATTTATAAGGTTAGGGTTCTGCATTTCTATTAATTTTGAATAAAATAAATGTTTTGCACTGCGTGTACTGGCAAACTCAATGGCAGTGTGCTTTCGTTCTGCAGCCAAGCTGCGCGCATACACAATGTTTATAAACATTGAAAGGGGTCTATAGGCTTTAGCGGTAACAGGTTCTATTAAATTGACTCAGTATTGCCTTCTATGTTGTTGTTGTTTGTTGTTGTTTTACATCCTAGCATCATCTAAGGTCATACCATATATGCGTTGACACATGCTTAATAATCGCATCAGTATCTAAGTTAGATATGTAGTATCAAATCTAGATACTTGCTTTAAGGCCCTGTCACACCTCACCGGATTGGGGGAAACGGACAGAAACCGAACAAAGTCCGTTTTATGTCCATACAATTTTGAACATGCACAAAACTAGAAATGGATGCCGTGGACTGACGTCTATGGTTCTTGTCCGGTTTGAGTTTGTTTTGTCCGTTGGCTATCCGTTCATGTCCATTTCATGTCCATTTCATGTCCGTTTCATGTCCGTTTCATGTCCGTTTCATGTCCGTTTCATGTCCGTTCGTCCAGCGGCCATTGACTCGATAGCACAACATTTTGACACATTTTAATACATTTTGATACTTATCACCACCGGACTAGACAATTCTGCCCGTTGCTCAATCCGGCGAGGTGTGACAGCCGCGTTAGCTTTGAAAATGTTATGCTTCATCGAACTATGTAGCTTTAATATATTCCATAAGGATTGTTTGTTCTTTGTCGTTTTATGTCCTGGCAACATCTATGGTCATATCAGGACGGGTACCGACTTGTGACAGTGCGCACTCATGGCGAATTTATAGTCCTGCCCCACTGTGAGACCAGGCCGCCACCACCATGACCTGATATCCCACTCATTCACATTATCCTGATACTGTGCCACCGATTCATTGTCCTAACCTAGTAATGCCGAACACCAGGCTAGGTAGCGACAAGATTCAACGCTATAACTCGCTCAACTGGGATTCAAACTCCCTACCTTCCACACGGGAAGCCTGCACTTTACCGAATCGACCATTGCGTCCAGTGTTCTAAAACAGACTCCCTACACATGTGAAGATATGGAATTCAAGGTTATTTCAAGGCTTTTCAAGGCTGTTTTTGATTTGAATTCAAGACTATTGTCATTTGGATCTCAGGAAAAAACAACAATGGTGAATGGTGATTTCGGACAAATTTAGATCATTGGGGACAGTTTAAATAATGGAATTCAAAGCTTTTCAAGACTAATTTCCCAAAATAGGTTAAATTCAAGGTTTATCAAGGCCTTGAAATGGAACAAATGAAGTTCAAGACTTTGCAAGACTTTTCAGGTCCGGTACGGACCCTACCATAATGATTTGTTTGTTGTTGTTTTACATCCTAGCAACATCGAAGGTCATATCAGGACGGGTACCGACTTGTGACAGTGTGCACTCATGGCGACTTTATAATTATAGTGCTGCCCTACTGAGAGACCATGCCACCAACACCATGACCTAATATCCCACTCAGTCACATTATCCTGACACTGAGCCAACCAGTCTTGCCATAAGTGAGGAGACAAGACGAGACGAGGATCGGAGTGAGTCACACTGCGACTGGCCATGATGAACAATCATTACAGTCAGTTAAAGTTGCATAGTCCGATAAAAGCATCCAACTTTCAGTTTGTTTGTTGTTCTACGTCCTAGCAACATCTAAGGTCATATCAGGATGGGTACCGACTTATGACAGTGCACACTCATGGTGACTTTATAGTGCTGCTCCACTGGGAAATCAGGCCGCCAACACCATGACCCAATATCCCACTCGGTCACATTATCCTGACACTGAGCTATGAGCTAACCAGTCTTTGCCCTATCCTATTAATGCTGAGGCTAGGAAGTGACAAGTATCAATTTTAAAGTCATCGCTTTGACTCTACCGGGAAGCAAACTCTCGACCTTCCGCATGCGAGGCCTACGTTCTACCAATTAGGCACCGTGTCCAGTAATACAAAACACTTTACTAGATTTGAACCTACATATAAAATTTGTCAGTACCTAGCCTGGCGCTCGGCATTAGTATGATAGCACAAGTTAGCAGATTATCAGGATAATGTGACTGCGTGGGACATCAGGTCATGGTTCCGGTGGCCTGGTCTCCCAGTAGGGCAGCACTAGAAAGTCACCATGAGTTCACAAGTCACAAGTCAATACCAGTCCTGATATGACCTTACATGTTGCTAGGATGTAAAACAACAACCACCAACCACCGACCAACCAAATCTTACCTAGTAATTCACACCGGAAGTAATCACACCTGAAGTAATAATACCGCCATATTTAATCACAACATGTGTGCCTTCTTCGGAGATGCACACTTAGATTAGCTGTTACAGTCGCACATGTGTCACTTCAATTTAAAAACAAAATTAAAAAACAATTTAAAAAAATGTAATTTAATAAAAGGGAAAATTATATCCGGTTTGTTAATCAGGTCACCGGAAGTAGATGTAGCCGGTTTCCGGAAGTAGTCAAAAGGAATGTGTCCACCTGGCGTTAGGGAGTTGAATCACGATGATGGTTGTACTAGCAGACGGGATGGACTAGTTGGTAGAGCATTGGCCTCCCGAACGGGAGGTCATGTGATCAAATCCAAGCCTAGTCAAACTAAAGAATTACAAAATTAATCTTTGTCGCTACCTAGCCTGGCGCTAGGTATTACTAGGATAGCATAAGGACTGGTTAGCTACGTGTTAGGATAATGTGGCTGAGTGGGATATCAGGTCATGGTATCAGCTACAACAGTGCTTTATAGAGAAACCCCTAACGAGATACCATGCCAGTAGCACCATAATCTGATATCCCACTGAGTCACATTATCGTCAGAACTTAGCCAATCAGCTACAATAGGACTTTATAGAGCAGCCCCTAACGCGATCCATGTCACCGGCACCATAAACTGATATCCCACTGAGTCACATTATCCTCTCAACTGAGCCAACCAATCATTGTCTTCTAACAACAGTTCAACAAGTATCAACTTAGTTAAATTGTCATCAGTGATCTGGCTCGGCCTGGGATTGAACCCATGACTTTCCACATAGGAGGAAGAATGTCTAACCATTAGACATTTTTTTTCATCTGGTTGGTTGCTTAAAGCTGCATAGTCCGATGAAATATCAAATTTCCAAACAATCACAATTATCTAGATTTTATTCTACATATCTAACTTAGATACTGATGCACGTATTAAGCATTTGTTTCTGCGTAGAAGGCAATACTGAGTCAATTTAACAGAACCTGTCACTTCAGATGTCTATAGTGTCAGTGTTGGCATGCTTGCCAAAACTAATCTGATATGTTTTTTTGTTGTATGTACATTAGTTGTTTAAGCAGGGGAAATTTCAATCGTTGATGATTAGTCTTACTCATTCCACTGCTCCTTGCCCTATCCGAATAATGCCGAGCGCCTGGCTAGGAAGCGACAAGTATGAATTTTTAAGTCATCGTTTTGACTCGACCAGGATTCAAACCCACGATCCCAGGTTCTACCAGCATGCAAGACGGACGCTCTAACTCATTCGGCCATCCCGTCTGGTTGCACTTCAAATATCTCAAAAGTTTACCATTTAAAATAAAAGTTACTTCAAACTAACGTTCTCTGTGGCAGAGGGTTAGAGTGTCTGACTTTTTTCTAGGTCGGACTCCTAATCTGAAGGTCGGTGGTTTGATTCCCCGTGCCTCCCCACCTCTGCCATTTTGGATTTCCACCGCTGTGAATAATTTATAGCTTCACCAAAGGCCGGTTGCTCTTATACCAAGTCTATGTGGTGTGGGCGGTTAAAAATCCCTTGGGTCGGTAAAAGTGTAGGCTCTGGCTTTCTATCGACGAACTGTCTAATGGTGAAAGCAAGTATATTCAAACTTATCCATGATAGGCAGAATAAATCTTCAAGAAAATAAAGAAGAAAAAAAAAAATTATCAACCTAATATATTTATCTCAGAAAAAATAACAGAAACTCAAAAACATTGGATTATGCAGCTTTAACATGGAAAAGACGGGAACAACAGCAATGTTGGATGAGGCTGGTTTCATTAACGGTCTATTCACTGCATTAAACATGCGGCAGAATACAGTAAAACCTCTCTAACCGACTACCTCCACAGATCGACCACTCCCCTATATCGATCGCTTTATTTGGGTCCCACACATTGAGTGTTTATGTTTACATAATAGATTTCCCACACATGCGCACTGTCTGCTTGGCAGAACCAACAAGTAGGTATAACCAGTATAAGGACAAACAAAATATAAAAATAGTGATTGTCCCTACCTGTCCCTGATTTTTAATTATTTTTTATTTAGTTAAAAACTGTTAAAAATGTGTCGGGCTAGCAGCAATTCATTGATTGATTGATTGGTGGTTGCTTTATGCCGTGTCGGCAGCATAGGCCATATTCATGGCGAGAAATGTTTGTTTTTTGTTCAAACCATCGCTTTTACATGTAAAAGCAGACAATCAATTATGTGCCAATAGACACTCATTAAGTTAGAAAGCTCACAATCATATATTTGTGGTCAAGGGAAACAAATTCCCATAGAAAAAGAAAGTTTTATTAATAATTGATAGAATATATTTAGTAAACAATATGAGGTGGTACAGTCCAGCTTGCCTCAAAAAGGCTAAAATGTTTTCCTGTTTTACCATAGTAAAAAGGTCATGCATACTGTCTGCAATGTAGAACTGTTGGTGCAGGGCCAACAAATCAACGCAACTTAGTAAAATATGCTTGAGTGTCAGCAGGGACTGACACCCAATACATTCAGGGGGAGGTTCCCCCTTGAGCAGAAAAGCATGTGTAAGCCACGAGTGGCCAATACGGCAGCAGCTAACGACCACTTGTTCCCACCGACTTCCCGCATGAGTCTATGGTGGCTTTCCCACAGATGGTTCAATTTCTTTAAGTTTATTAATGTTTTCATCCCACTCATGTTGCCATTTGGATTTTATGTGGCTGGCTATTAGTGGTTTCAGATCAGAGTGAGGGATCAGACACGGTTCAAGATCACAGTTCAGGGCCTTCTTCGCAGCCCGATCAGCTCGTTCGTTTCCTTGTATGCCGGCATGGCCAGGCACCCAGCACAGGTGGATGTCATACCCATCCGTTGTCAGTTGGTTCATTTAATAAATGACCGTTGCTAGAATAGGGTGATTCGTTTTCAGTCCAGCAACAGCCAGGAGGCAAGAGAACGAATCACTGTATATAACATAGTTAGTGTGGTTGGATATCTCGATACACTCCAACACGAGAAGGAGTGCTCGGGCTTCTGCAGTGAAAATCGAGCTCTGATCGGGCAAACGTACGCCAAGTTTTTCCCGGCGGCGGACTGCTGCAGCAGCTACCTGGCTTTGGTCTTTCGAACCATCAGTGTATATGGATAGGTGGTCTTCAAACTGGCCTTGAATCTCTGCATGCAGTCCTTGGTACTCGGACTGCATGCAAATGCTCAACTTATTCGGTCATCCCGTCTGGTTATGTATTACCTATACATAAAAAATTTAATTAAAATAAAAACCGCCCACCCGACCCTTATTTGTATTTTGAAACAACAATCACCATTTCTTTTTTGTATTTGGCCTAACCGACACTGCTAGTATTGTGACAGATTCTTTGTGGCTGTAGCTCAAGGTTTTGTTGTAGTTTGTAGTTTTAACTTGATATAGTAAAGGCCACCGCAGGCTATATTTAATTATTTATTTTATATAATTATTTATTAAAGTTGCCCCAGTCCGATGGATTTGAGTTTCTGTCATTTTCTGAGATAAATACATTAGATTGAATGTTGTAATCTATGTTACATTAGTTTGAAGTAACCTTTATTTTAAATGGCTAACATTTGAAATATTTGAAGTGCAAGGATGTAAAAGTAGCTTTACGTCCTGGCAACATCTAAGGTCATATCAGTATGGGTACTGACGTTTGACAGTGTACACCCATGGTGACTTTATAGTGCTATCCCACTGGGAGACCTGGCCACCAGCACCATGACCTGATATCCCACAGGGTCATGTTATACCAATACTGTGCAAACCAGTCCTTGTCCTATCCTATTAATGCCGGGCGCCAGGCTAGGAAGTGACGAGTATCAATTTTATGAGTCATTGATTAGACTTGAGTGGGAACTGAACTCCCGACCTTCCGCATGGGGAGCTCGCACTATATCTATTCAGCCACCGCCCCGGTATCTGAGTGAGAGGTGGATTGATTAGCAATAGGTTGATATAAGGATGGACTATTGGTTTCTGTAGTTGTTTTGGGGTTTGTCTTTTTCTTAACCCGGGAATCAGTTTGGCTCCATGGTCTGCCACCAACCAGTGGTCCACAACTGGTTCATCAAAGGCTATTGTATGTTCTGTCCTGTCTGTGGGAAAGTGCATATAAAAGACCCCTTGCTACTTATCGGAAAGAGCGATATGGCGACAGTGGGTTTCCTCTAAAGTTGATAAATTCTCGGCTAAACTAGTCGAGGATGCGTATCTTTACGCGTAGGTGCAATCATTGAATAAAGAAGACTATCCATTAGCAAATATTTATTTTCTTCATTCCTCCCTAAAGTATTCGGGCATTTTTTTCTGCTCATTCATGACTTCATCGAATGGCAGTTTATAGTGCTCAAATGGGATTGCCTGTTCTGCCAAAATAGAATAGAGTGCAAACAGCTCTAACGGCTCCTTAGCCTCTGTATTAGGTCTCAATCTAGACAGCATGTCAGCCCATACATTATTTACTCCTTTCATATAGACAATTTGTGCTGAAAATTCTGCTAATAATACTGCCCAACATTGAATACATGTATTACGGATTTCCTGAGTGAAAAAACATTTTACTGGAGCATGGTCTGTGTAAATAGTAAAGTCAGCACCATATAAGTAAGGTCTTAGTTTAATTAATGAATAAATTATGGCAAATGCTTCTTTTTCTATCATAGGATAATTACGCTGAGTAGAAGAAAATCCAGTACTTATTAAATGTACAGGCCTATCTATCCCTTTTTCGCCTTCCTGCATGATGACAGAACCCAAACTGTACTCAGAAGCATCTGTATACAATTTATAAGGCTTAGAAGGATCAGGAAATTTTAGAACGATACATTCTAATAATAGACTTTTCAACTCATTCCAAGCATTTTCACATTCTACTGTCCAAACAAAGCTACACTTATTACTAGTTAAATAAGTCAAAGGTGCTATGACATTAGGAATTAATTGTCGATGATATCCTGCCAATCCTAGCAAACGTCTTACTTCTTTTTTACTAGTTGGAGAAGCCATGTCCCTAATTGCAGTAATTTTTTCAGGATCCGGTTTCAAACCTGCTTCACATACAGCGTAACCCAAGAATTCTACTTCGGACACTCCAAATTCACATTTAGATTCTTTAATAGTCATACAATTATCCTGCAAGATGGCCAAAATGTTAGCTACATCCTGTTGATGACTTTCCTCATCAGGTGAATAAATTATGATATCATCTAAATAAATCAAACAACATTTTCCCCAAAACTCTGAGAAAATAACATTCATCATTCTTTGGAAAACAGCTGGTGCATTAGTTAATTCAAATTGCATGCTTTAAAATTGAAACAGTCCAATATGCGTGTTAATAGCTGTTTTAAGACTACTTTCCTCATCTACCATTACCTGCCAATAACCAGATTTTAGGTCTATAGTGGTAAAATTGTTAGCTCCATGAAGTTGATAAAAATATCCTGTATCCTGGGCAGAGGCATCTTTAGTTGTCACTGCATTTAGCTTACGATAGTCCCCACAAAGACAAATGGTACCATCCTCTTTCGACACTATAAAGACTTGTGAAGCACAAGGACTACAACTTGCCTCTATAATATCATCTTCAAGCATTCTATTTAACTCCTTTTCGACAAGATGTCTTTTACTCAAAGGTATCCTATAAGGTCTCTGATTGACAGGACATGCATTACCCATATCGATATGCATCTGTACAACCTTAGTAGCTCTGAGATTAACATCAGACTCTTGAAATAAAGAAGGAAATTGTATCTTCCAATAGCCTAATTCTAGAACTATACCTGCAATTCCTCTATTTATAGTCTCTAAACCTATCCACGGATGTAGAATATCACACAAGGAAACAAATTTATCTTTATAACTAATTTCAGCTGCACAAATTTCCATTACATTTGTACCTATGAGCATATCAAAGCTCAGTGAATCTACTACAAAGAAAGGACATAACATATCGCAAAGAGAAACATATGCTGTACCTACAGTAGGAATTAGATGTCCCGACAGAGATCTCAATCTACTACCCGGATATAATTGCCCATCGGATACACCGATGTCAATCGAAGATTAGAAAAGAGGCAAATGTATCAAACTCTTAGCTGCACCTGAGTCTACAAGACCACATAAATTAAACCTGTCAAATTCAATTTTAATCGAAGTACTTGCATCAAGTGCACTTTCTAGTTTCCTGATGGTGTAGTACCGCTCATATTAACGTTACCCAAAAGTTATTTTATTTTATATGGACAATCGCGCATCATGTGTGCTTCATTACACAAGTAACAGGATATCATACGCTTTGGCACTGTACTATGCTTTCTTTGCCTAAACGGGTTGCTTTTCCATGACTGCGGATATGCGTGAGACATACCAACAGGTAATGTCTGCGTCTGCACAACTGGTGGAAAATTTCCATTGCCCCCCTGCTGTTGCATTGACAGCACATGCCCCACCGTGTGCTGTGCAACTGGAGTGTGCCTACTTACACTGGCATTTTCTACCCCGACCGACTGCCCTAGGTTTACGTGCGGAAATCCACCATGTACACCTTGGTTGTAAGAATTGACATTAGAAGATGTTGCAGCGTTTACAGTGTCAATCGTCGAATGCCCAGAAACTCCACTGCCTGACGACAAGTTACTCATGCACTTCCTAAGAGACTTTCTTTCACCTTGAAATGACTTCATGATCTGAATATCTGAACCAGAGGATTTAGAACCTCTGGAAAAAGAGAAAGACTTGGAAAAAATCCAAAGAAGTACCATTTAGACTATCGATTTGCTCACAAATAGCTAAGTTCCAAAGACGTGCTTTCGCCCATCTCTGCTGCCTGATAACAGACTAGACATTTCGAAAGCTTCTTCAAGAGTTTTTGGTCAGTTTGTTTCCACATACCACATGGTATTATCATCAAATAAGGAGTCAAGAAATCTCGAAAGGAGTATTTCAAAGGTGTCAGTAGTGAAAAGTGTACTTGGGAGATCCCAGCCTTTCGCTGCCGCAGTCTTAAAATGCTGACAGTATGGAGCTACTGTTTCCCCCTCCTCTTGCTTAGCCATCACTACCCCCTTCAAGTGACTATGTTCTCCGCTGTTAAAAGAGTTGATGCTATCACTTCCTTAATTTCTCTCCAGGACCTAGCATTATCATGCTGAATAGGTGTGAAAAGAACTTCATGTAACGTTCCCGTTGCATTGGACAAAGCAAAACGAATAATGTCCAGGTCTGAAACGTCAGCAAGAGTCCCTATACGTTCGATCAAATCAATCCAATTACGTAACGCTCCTCTATCTGACCCATCTAATAGTGGAACAGACTTGCTGTACACCTTTAATGATCTACACCGTACCTCTCCCTGCCTGTGCTCAACCTGTAAACGTTCCCGTGCCTCCCTGCCTTCTTCTCTTTCTTCAGGTATTTCTGTCCTATCCCTTATTTCTGACAAACGCCTCTCTTGCTTTTCTTTAAGAATATCTAACCTAAGTGCCATAACCCTAGACCATGCTTCTACCGCTCCCGTTTCAGACGAATAATTGCCCAGTGTACAGTGACCTTGGAACCATTGTTGAAACTCCTCATGCAACGATTCCGCCGTTGCATATGTGAGCGGCATCTTGAAGCTGCTGTTGTATGTGGTGGTAGAAAAGATTTAGCAGGATTGAATCCAAGTATAGAAATATCTGTAAAGAAGAAGAAATAGTAAAAAAACGACGTACTGTATCACTACGCTCCTCCCCTCTGTGATAAGGTTAAAGAAAAGCCAAACGTAGTCCCGTATGGAAAAAAATATTTTCGCGGTGATACAAGGCTTCAATGACAGCCCGTTATAGACATACTATCAAAAAAGTCTAGCGGACCTTCCAAAATATCGGCATTGTCGGAAAAATTGTCGACAACCCAAATTCCGAAGAATTTCAAACCCTCAGAGAGTAAAAAAATAGAAGAAAAAACACTACCTACACAGCACACCAAACAAGCACCAGCACCAGCAAGTTTCTACCATCCCCTAACTATCCATCCCCCAACCCTCCATTCCCCAACTCTCCATCCCCCAACCCTCCATCCCCAAATCCTCAAGCCCCCAACCCTCCATCCCCCACTCCTCCAGCCCCCAAATCCCCACCCCCATCCTCCATCCCATTCCCCTAAGCCCACCCGTGCCCTCCATACTTCCCCTCCCTCCACAAAGCTAGGGAACTTTGCCCCCATCTCCTATATGTCCCCTCCCCAACCACAACCCCCCATGCCTACCCCCTCACCCTCCCACCCCACACTCCCACACACGGAAACAACCCTGCCTTTCCTACTGCAAACAAACACCGATTCCCCTGCACTTATTTCGACCCTCAGACCACCCCCCCCCCCCCCCCCCCAACACCCCCTCCGCTACATTTCCCTCCCCCCCCCGATCCCTCCCTCCACAAACTTTTCTCCCTCCCTCCGTCTCCCACACTTCCCCTCCCAACCTTCCCTCACCTCACCCTCCCCTACCCACCCTTCCTCCTTCCCCTATCCCTCCCTCCCCTCCCCCTTCCCACCCCTTCTCCACCCCACCCACCCCCTCCCTCCCCCTCCCCTCCTCCACCCTTTCTCCAGCCAACCCTTCACCATACCCTTTCCCCTCTCCCACCCTCCCCCTCCCTTTCTCCACCCCACCCAGCCCCACCCTTCCCCTCCCCTCCTCCACCCTTTCTCCAGCCCACACCTGCCCCCCACTCTTCCCCACCCCCACCCTATCTCCACCACACCCCCACCCTTCCCCACCCTTCCCTCCCCCCACCCTTTCTCCACCCCACCATGCCCCACCCTTCCCCCGACACCCCCCCCCACCCCCCCACACTCCTTCAATGCACCTCGCCGACCACCTCTGTTCTCCACCAATCAAACAATCCCTGAGTGGCGCCCCCTGGATGTAGGATGCTGCACCCCCATCCTCACCACCACACCCCACCCCGCCTCTAGCAGCGCGCATGCGCGGACGCGCCACCATCGGAAACACCGTCGTGCTAACCACTCATCGAGATGCCACGTAAAATATACAATATATTCTGATATTTTCCTTTAAAATATTGATTCCTATCTTTGTTGTTATACTTAAAGTTGCATAGACCGATCGTTTTGATTTTCTGTCATTTTCTGAGATAGATATATTAATTAGATTGATCATTTTAATCTATCTTATTTTAACTTGAAGTAACTCTGCTTGTAAATGACTAATTTAGGAGATATTTGAAGTGAAAACGTGCTAAGTTAATTTTGGCAAGCTTGCCAAAACTCTGACCACATAGGCTTCAGTAGTAACAGGTTCTGCTAAATGGCTTCATCTCCCTTCTATGCTGGGAGATCGTGGGGTCGTGCGTTCGAACCTAGGTCGAGTCAAACCAATGACTTGAAAATTGGTGCTTGGTGCTTGTGGCTTCCTAGCCAGACGCTCGGAAGAATTAGGATAGGGCAAGGGCTGGTGTGCTCACTCAGTCTCAGGATAATGTGACTGAGTGGGATACCAGGTAATGGTGCCAACGGCCTGGTTTCCCAGTGGGACAGCACTATAAAGTCACCATGAGTGCACACTGTCACAAGTCAGTACCCGTCCTGATATGACCTTATATGTTGCTAGGATGTAAACAACAACAAACAAACAAACAATGTAGCATCACATGCTTAATAACTGCACCAGTATCTTAGTTGCATATGTAGGTTCAAATTGACATAAGGGCTTAGCTTTTGAAAATTTGATGCTTTTATCGGACTATGCACCTTTAACCCCAAAAAAGTAAAATTAAATGAATTTGAACAACTGCGACATCTCATAAAATTGTTGGTAAAGAAATTGTCTTTTTTATTGTGGTGTTTAGTGTGTCGGTGCTGTTTCATCCTTTTATATAGGTTATCTAGCTGCTATTTTTTTTAGAGATGTTTATTTTTTATTAATTTTGTTCTGGCCAAATGACATATTGTTTTAAATATCCCCACCACCTCACCGTAATTGCATTAGGTTAATTACCTTATTACATCACTGCATGTGTATGCAGGTATAGCAGGTATAGCAATACCTCAGGGAGTTTGACGCCCCTGCCCTGCAGAGTTGTAAACCACTGCCTTGTGGTACAGGTTCTTGACAGAACCGAAGGCTAAGGGAGCAAACCCTAAACAGAAAACCATGTCACTGTGGCAGCATTAAGGGCGGTTGATGTATGGAACTCCCAACATCTCCTGACCAGCCACTGCAGGGACAAATAGTTTTGTGCCTGTCTGGACATGTTCTTGCCGGTGTGAAACCTCTATTTGCTCCACGAGAGAGTGCCGCTGGTAACTTGGAAAAGCCAGCAGCACTTCAACACTTTTGCAGGCAGCTTTCATGAAATGTACAACCGCACAAAAATGGAGAGTGGCAGTCAAGTAATGAAAGCAGTCTTTGTCACATCACGACCGGCAGCATGATGATGATGATGACATCACTACAATTACATCGCCGCAATTACATCACCATAATTTATTTTACAGAATTACATTAGTTCAATTACATCACATCAATTACATCACATCAATTACATCACTATAAGTGCATAACCTCGAATACATCACCTTAATTTCAGATCACCAGTTATATCATCTAATTGATTTTTTTTCAATTAAATTGCTAGATTTTCCAAATCTACACATTAAATTGATCAGCCCATTTGAATAGTCCCGACTACTTGACCGCAATTACATCACTGCAATTACATCACAATACTTGCATTAGCTCAATTACATTATCCTACTGACATAATGCAATTTCATTTCTATAATTAATTACATCACCCCGTTATATTTCCTCAATTAGATCGCTGCAATTACATCATGTCATTTAGATCGCCATTATAACATCAACCCCATCACATCTCCCTGTTTACATCACTCTAATTACATCACATTATTACAGGACCCTTATTATCTTAGTTACATCATCAAGTTACATCAGTTAATTTAATTACCTCAGATACACCACCATAATTGCATTAGTTAATTACTTCAGTATAATTAAAACACACGAGACAGATATAAGGTGGTATTTATTTTAGTTGTATCAGAACAAAACAGTATGTGATATGTTAAGGAAATACTTGAACGGACGGGGCTGCCCTCTATGGAAGATCTTCTGATCAAAAAGAATCTCCGCTGGACTGGACACCTCATGAGGATGTCATCAGACAGGCTACCAAAGCAGATCCTCTATTCTCAACTGTCTTCTGGTTACAGAAAGAGAGGGCGCCCTCCTCTCCGGTTCAAGGATACCATCAAGAGAAACCTGAAGCTGAGAGACATTAAGACCGACTCATGGACATCACTCTCACAGCAGAGAGCTAAATGGAGAGCGGCAGTCAAGTAATGAAAGCAGTCTTTGTCGCATCGCGACCGACAGCATGATGATGATGATCAGAAGTTGTCAGTCAGTATAGATATCATGGCTCGAAGACACTTACCTTACAAGCTGGGGTGGGCGGATGGCAAATTAATGAGCATATAGAACTCAGTGTTGTCTTTTTAAAATCTAGCGAGGAAGTGAGAATGTCTAGTTAGTCGTTTCGAGATGTGAATGTCTTAAGGCTAGATCGCGGGTCGATCGACGACCATTGGTATAGTTCAGTTCTAACTCGGTAGGTGGTGCCTTGTGCATCCTTAGTAATCGATTGTCCGTCTGCCCTGCATGTCAAATTACCCATGTTGTCTCAACATGAACAATTGCATTAGCTTAATTACATTCTTTCCTTGTTCGGTGTGTGTGGCTACAAGTTTGAGTTTGTTTGACCTGCTGTAATTTTGGCTATGTTTTGTGAGTTAGAGTTTGCTGTCAGTTAAAACAAGTCCACTTCAATATTGCATCAGAGATGGTTTTTGTAGTCATTCGACACAGACCTGACCATTTCGGAGTTTTGTGTAAATTTGAATGTAGACATGTGATTGTGATTAACAAGACTGACGGAATAGATATCACTAGCTTTTCACCGTGAATATGGCCCCTTGCTGCCAACACAGCATTAACTCATCACCAACCAATCAAATCAATCAAGAACAAGATAATCTAAACATACAAATATTAAAAACTTTAAAAAGCGAATTAGCATAGTGCAACATGGTTAGTTTATCAGAATGACTTTGTTAAGCGGGTAACTGGTTATTGGCTTGTCAATACAAAAAAAATAAACTCAGTCTAACCTTTAGTTGGAAGTACAGTGAATCACTATTTCCATTATCGTGTCTTTGTAGAGGCTGACAAATGACAAATGACAAATGACAACACTCTACACATGGAGTGCAGGTTCAACAATGCCTTATTTCACAGAGAGGTGTCGTCTAGAGCAAAAATAGACTAGGAATAAGCCAACTCGATTGTTTCAATTGTCTCGATAGATGTGTCCAGATTCAGACAGTCGGCTCAGGGCGTGTCTGGTCTGGACCCTGCTGGCTTTGATAGCGTTTGACAGTATGTCATGCGCTTTACCACGATTGCCTTTGTTTGGCGTTTCCTGTGCACAGAACTCACTGTGGCCTGGAAAGCTGTGTCTCGGGCTAGGAGATAACAAACAACCACAAACCATCAAAAACAGAGACTCCCGATCTGAAAACATAGAACAATATATATGTAAAAAAAAGGGAGACCCTGAAAACACCCTGGGGCAAAACCCCAGAAGGGCATGTGATAGGTCACGGCCCAAAAACTGGGCTGCCCTAAGGGGGTAATCTGGACTACCCTCAGTAGATAACGAACAGCTACAAACTACGTACAAGCCTATAAATGTAGAGTAGGCTATTTCATAAGTGGTAGTAAATCCAAACCCCCAAAAACAAAAAACTAATATACTATTCACACCCACTACAAAGGCGATTAGAAAATAAAACCAATAACACTTACACTTAGAACTAAAACTATTAGATATCAAATGGTCCTTCCCTATTTCGGATCGACCTTGGATAGCCAACCCCAACACAAAATGCGCTCAAACATCTACATATACTAAAGGATCACCATGAACCTGCTACTGTGTCAGAAACAAAAATATCTCATCACCTCCTACTGTGTGATAAGATTAAACCACTACTACAAATGGCCAGCATTGAAAACAAGCCCGAGCACTCGAGCTTACATCCTATGGACAGTATAAACACAGCATCACCTCCCCCCAAAAAAGAAGCTTAGCGACAGATTGGTAAACATGCAGTTGGAGCTGTGCATAGTATGGATGACACAGCTGCGTATACCTAAGCTTATTGCACTGCAATATAACAAACAATTGTATATGCATTTTGCAATGTTAACAAAGTTTCAAAAGTCTCTGTCATAGATCAATATATCCAGTTGCACTTCAGGCTAAATATATTTATAAGCCAGGTATTTGTATTTGGACTGTCACTGTCATTGTTTGTTTGTTGTTGTTTTACGTCCTAGCAACATCTAAGGTCATATCAGGATGGGTACCGATTTGTGACAGTGCACACTCATCATAGTGACTTTATAGTGCTGCCCCACTGGGAGACCAGGCAGCCAGCACCATTACCTGATACCCTGCTCAGTCACATGATCCTGACACTGCGCCAACCAGTCCTCACCCTATCCTAATAATGGCGAGTGCCTGGTTAGGAAGTGACAAGTATTACTTTTTAAGTCATCGTGTAAAATATTCCGATATTCGGCATAGAGGGAATGCAAATGTTCTATTACTGATCGGTGTACATGACCAAGCGCATGTATGTATATATATATATATGTATGGGTTGGTGGTGCCTGAGTGGGATGTAAATAGACATGGTGGTGCTGGCCAGTAGGGGTGTGATTGCACTCAGGGCCTACCCCCCCCTCACCCCCCCGCCCTCTCCTGGGCTAGGGGTCACCACACTCAAAGGTCAAGGTTGGTGGTGGCCATTGGGCCATACAGCTTGTGGTGGAGGGCAGACCACTGGTATCCATGGGGACCAGGAATGCTGGATCCCTATTGGTAGGGCCAAGAATGCTTGTTTCCCATTGGGGGAAAAGGGTGGGGTGATACTCTACAATGAACCCATGTAACCATATAAATAATAAACAAGAGGGCTTGACTCTCTCTTCTTCGTTACACTTTCTACTCTTCCTTTCTCTTTGTCTGTGTTGATTTCACCATAGCCTGCCTACACAGCCACATATTCGAGCCTTAGCCTTTACAATTGGTTTGACTCGACCATGGTTCGAACCCACAAATCCATTGATTCGGCTCCCCGATCTCCCAAAACAGGACACGGACGCTCAACTCATTCGGCCATCCCGTCGGGTGTCGCTGTTATTGTAGCTGGTTGACTGGAAATAATGGAGGAACGCCATGGAACATCCTTTATTGTGACTGTGTAAGGGCCTGCCCGATCCGATGTACTCTAAACCCTGGTCACATACACGTTAGTGAATGTAGTTGAACGTAGGATAGATTAATGTTGGTGAAACGTCCTATCACTACATTAAACTACATTAAGGTACGACAGGTTTTTGTTGATCACCCACCTAATAGTACAGATAAATACGTTATGATACGGATCCCAGTACATTACGGTACGGATCCCGGTACGTCCAACTACGTTGAACTATGTTGAACCATGTTGAACTACATTACACTCCACTATGTACAACTTCGTCCACTAATGGCTATGTGACCACGGCAGAACGGCCAAGGTTTTGTGCAGGTCAAAGTACACCAGGGTATGCTAGAGTACGCCAGAGTATGCTAGAGTATGCTAATTGCTATAGTCTGCTAGAGTACATTAAGAAATGTGCTAGAGTATGCTAGAGTGTGCTAGAGTACACTAGAGTACGTTATCATCACAGAGGCTACGTCCGCCTCAAACGTACCTCGCTTTTGAACATGTCCAAAGCTTAAATCGGAACTCACAGCCCACACACGTTCTTATCACGTTCTGATCACAGAAAAGTATGGATACCAGTACGTTGCACTATGTTGAACTATGTTGAACTACGTTAGCCTCCACTACTTTCAACTACGTCCACTAACATGTATGTGACCGGGCCTTCAGCGACTTAGTGGGATTTTGAATTCTAGGTAGGAAGAAGCTGTGCTGGTTCTGGCTGGGAGCTTGTTCCACATCATGCTGCTTTTGTAATTGATGATTTAGTTAGCTTGTTTGTGGAAGGTTTGTACACTTTGCCGTTTGCAATTTATAGGTCTCTTGATGATTCCAAATATATCTTTCGTTTGTTGTTGTCATACATTAATAGTTAATTCAACCGGGGAAATTTCAATCACAGGCGATTGGTCTTCCTCATTCCACTGCTCCTTGCCCGATACTAGCAATGCAAAATGCCAGACTAAATAGTGACCAGTATACATTTTTAAGTCATTGGTTTGACTCGGCCAGGGTTCAAACCATTCGAAACGTAATTCAGGCGCTCAACTCATTTGGCCATCCCGTCGAACAAAACTATTTTAAACCCACCCTCCATTAACAAAAAGAGGTGAGGGGAGGGAAAACCCCATCCCTCTTTAAGCAGTATAATAGATGTTGTTAATCTAAACATTTGCATAGTCTATCTAATCTCAATGGATATTATTTCATCTGTAGCTCCATTGATGTATGCCACATTGCGATGCCTAGTGAGTTTGGTAATCATTATAAAAAATTCCACTCACGCTGGGAAAATGGTTCATGCGCACGGCAACCGGAAGTGGTCCCCGAATCGGTAAGAGCGCCCGCTTTCCATGCGGAAGGTCAGGGGTTTGAATCCTGGCCGAGTCAAACCACTGACTTACACAATTGGTAGGCCTACTTGTTGCTTTCTTGCTACTTCCCTAATTACCTAAATACCTAATTACCTAATTACCGGGCGTGGTCGCCGAATCGGTAGAGCGCAGGCCTCCCATGTGGGAGATCGGGAGTTCAATTCCTGGTCGAGTCAAACCGATGACTTACAAAATTGATACTTGTTGCTTCCTGGCCAGGCACTCAGCACTGTTAGGATAGGGCAAGGACTGGTTAGCTCAGTGTCAGGATAATGTGCCTGCGTAGGATATCGGGTCATGGTGCTGGCGACCTTGTCTCCCAGTGGGGCAGCACTATAAAGTCTCCATGAGTGCAACCTGTCACAAATCTGTACCTGTCCTGATATGACTTTAGATGTTGCAAGGACATCAAACAATAACAACAACATGCACAATATGACCATAGATGTTGCCAGGATATAAAGCAACGAAGAAGCAGACCTATGCACGCTGATTCCACCCAAAGACCCTATAATACTAAGACGGCTCACTCCCTATCTCTCCCATGGTAATGTAAATTTTGCAGTGCCACCTTGTGGTGGGTTTGATCAGCCTGGCTGCTAGTTGGTGTTTCACATGTAAACACAATTATATTATACATGAGATAGGTAAGTATGAATACACATCAATATGAAATTGCTATGAACAAATACACATCATCATCAGCATCATCATCATCACCACCATCATCACACATCTTTCACATTCATATATACATTTATACATATAATATAGCACCTGTTTAACCAAAAAAACAACCAGCGCGCCATGTGGTGGGTTTGATCATTTTGATTACACAGTACAGGCTGAGTGAGCCGTCTTAGTATTATAGGGTCTTTGTCCCACCTACTATCGACAAAATCTAAATCCAAATGTCCCGCCATGTCCAACTGGGTGGAGCGCTCGCCTCCCACAGATCATTGGATCAATCCCCGGCCGCGTCAAACCAAAGATTTAACCACATTTATCCTCTTCGCTACCTAGTACCTTGCCTGGTGATCGGCATTATGAGGGTAGGACAAGAACTTTCAGAAGGCCCGGAAATGTGCATCGCCGCCGAAAAGAAAACTATTCAGTTGAATAGTTGGTTGGTTGTTGTAGTTTTATGTCCTGGTAACATCTAAGGTCATATCAGGATGGGTACCGACTAGTGACAGTGCGCACTCAATGCGATTTTTTAGTGCTGCCCAACAGGGAAATCAGGCGACCAGCACAATGACCCGATATCCCACTCATTCACGTTATCCTGATACTGAACTAACCAGTCCTTGCCCTATCCTATTAATGCCGAGCACCAGGCTACAAAGCGACAAGTATAAATTCTGTAAGTCATTGGTTTGACTTGACCGGGAATTGAATTCCCGTTCTCCTTCATGGGAGGCCTGCACTCTATCATTTCGGCCACCGCGCCCGGTTTCAACTGAATAAAGATTTTGACCACGGAATAAAGGGGAGAAAAAGTGACTGAACTGGGGCCGTATGCAGGAGTCAGTGTTAGCGAGGCAAAACGGTGTTTGTCGGGAATTTCGGGTTAGCGGCGAAAAAATGGTATGCACGAGTCAGTGTTAGGCCTAACACCAAATGCTTAACCGGTGTTACCTTAACCCTAAAAAATATCAGGTTTAGCGAATTTATTAGGCCCAAATCTATTCAATGCGACCATATTTAACAGAATTAGATACGCAATAAGTGAAATTTATTCAAATTAACCCTAAATTCGAACCTTCCTTAAGGCTACCGCCGCATTGGCGGCGATATTACTAGTTATATTTTCGAATCGACGAACGTAATGTAAACAAATCGCCGCCGCCGCTGCGTTCCATACTGGCGGCGGCGGCGATTTGTTTACTTTACGCTCGTCGATTCGAAAATATAACTATTAATATCGCCGCCAATACGGCGGTAACCTTAATAATGCTTCGGATTTAGGGTTAAATTGATCAAATTTCACTTATTGCGTATGTAATTCTGTTAAATATGATCGCATTCAGTAGATTTGAGCCTAATATCTGGCTACAAACGCAGAGGGATTTCCCAAATCTATAAATAATTTCACGTTTAGCTAAAATGTTAGTGTTACGCGCTCCTGCACACCACTTGACACAGTTCCTGACATCGGCGATAGCTAATCGGTAATAGGCTGTAACACCAAACCCCGCTAACACTGACTCCTGCATACGGACCCTGAACTCTA
Source organism: Branchipolynoe longqiensis (assembly GCA_030323885.1). Lineage (NCBI taxonomy): Eukaryota > Metazoa > Annelida > Polychaeta > Phyllodocida > Polynoidae > Branchipolynoe > Branchipolynoe longqiensis. The sequence continues at coordinate 3,146,925 of CM059203.1, forward strand.
ATGCTATCCGAGATAGTGTGATATTGTATCAGAGTGCAGGTGACAAGGTGCAATCCCAATGGAGACAACACTATAAAGTCACCATAACTGAGAACTGCAACAAATCGCGCGCCCATCCTGAAATCACTTTGAATGTTGCTAGGACATAAAACACCAATGACCCTAATTAATTGGCACTGTGCAACTCCCAGTTGAACAGCTGGTGATGACATCAGCAAAGAGGGGGGAGGGAGAGGGGGTAGAGGGAGGGAGAGAGGAGGAGTGGGAGGGGGAGGAGGAGGGGGAGGAGGGGGAGGGGAGGAGGAGAGGGAGGGAAGTTTGGGGGGCTGGATGGTTACAGCTCACAAATAGATCACTAACAATGCCACCTTTACTGTCATTGCACCCCCCCCCCCACCACTTACCCCCCCCCCCCCCAACCCTTACCCCACCCCCTCTCTGTCATCACCTGGAACCTGCCTGTCATGGCTAACATACACCTGACGATATTCGCTATTGTCCTAGCAACACACACTCTGAACCCCCCAGCAAGGAAGGCCTTTGTCTCAAACTCCGTTTGATGTGCCGTCCTGATATGACCTTAGATGTTGCCAGGACGTAAAACTCCACAACCAACTACCCAACCATTTTATGTGAATTTTGTTTGTTTGTTGGTTGGAGTTTTACTTCCTGGCAACATCTAAGGTCGTATTAGGAGAGGTACTAAGCACTAACTTGTGACAGTGCAAACTCATGGCAACTTCATAGTGCTGCCAAACTGGGAGATCAGGCTGCCGGCACCATGACCCGATTACCCATCATCATCATCATCATGCTGTCGGTCGCGATGCAACAAAGACTGCTTTCATTACTTGACTGCCGCTCTCCATTTAGCTCTCTGCTGTGAGAGTTGCGTCCATGAGTCAGTCTTAATGTCTCCGAGCGTCAGGTTTCTCTTGATGGTATCCTTGAACCGGAGACGAGGACGCCCTCTCTTTCTGTAACCAGAAGACAGTTGAAAATAGAGGATCTGCTTTGGTAGCCTGTCTGATGACATCCTCATGAGGTGTCCAGTCCACCGGAGATTTGTTTTGATCAGAAGATCTTCCATAGAGGGCAGCCCCGTCCGTCCGAGTATTTCCTTATTTGTCACTTTGTCCTTCCAGGTTAGCCTCATGATTGAACGCATATTACCCACTCAGTCACATTATCCTTACAGTGGGCTAACCTTGGTCCTTGCCCTATCCTAGTAATGCCGAGGGTCGGGCTAGATAGCGACAAGTTTAATTGTGGCTAACTGCAATGCACATTGGAAAGAAATGTAGTACCGATTAATCACCAATTGTCGCTAAGTGTATGCCAGGTTTGGATCCTCTTCACTGGTACTTGGCCATACATTTTCGAGCAGTGATACCCAGTCTCCCAGTGGGGCAGCACTGTAAAGTCGCCATGAATGCGCACTGTCACCAGTAATCTGTGCCCGTGTTGATATGATCATAAGCCCTGTTTACACGGGCGATTTAAAACGCCTCATATATAACGCCTTGCCTAGATCGACTCACATTTGGCGTGTAAACGCGACTCTGAGGCGTTTTAGGGCTGAATCGCTTCATATGAAACGCCTCATCTATACCACCTCGGGAGGTGGTTTATTTGAAGCGATTCAGCTGGTTCCCGGCAGTGTTAGGGCCCGATTAGGTGCTCGCCGGCTACAGGCGCACCACAGGCTGCTGGTTCCTGACACCAAAATACTCTTTAAACTCTGTCCGTGTAAACGCACCTCAAAAACGCTTCATATAAATTGCCTTGTCTAGAACGTTTCACAATTCCCCGTGTAAACACGGCTATAGATGTGTATTGCCAGGACGTGAAACTCTAAAGCGGCTGTCACAAATCACCGGATTGGAGTAAATGGAAAGAAACCAAACAAAGTCCGTTGATAGTCTGATTTGTGTCCATACAAGTTTTGAACATGCACAAAACTTGGAACGGATGCCGCCGGATTGACGTCTAAGGTTCTTGTCCAGTTTGAGTCTGTTTCGTCAGTTGGCTATCCGTTCATGACTGTTTCATGTCCATTTCATGTCGGTTTCATGTTGGTTTCATGTCGGTTTCATGTCTTTGACCCAATATCGCAACATTTTGACACATTTTAATACATTTTGATACTTATCACGCCAGAACACCACCGGACTAGACAATTCTCCAGTTGCTCAATCCGGTAATGTGTGACATCCGCTTTAGAACCAACAGCCTCTTATCACATACCACATACACCGATTAATCACAAATTGTCGTTCCATGTAAGGCAGGCTTTAATCCATTCTCACGGTCTCACACGTTCATTCCAGGCAGCAGCTTCAGCGCTCCCTGATAGACCAGTGCAACATTGGAACATTTGTATTGGAGCAACCCTTCCTGAAATGATCTCAGATGTGCACAGGATGTAAAACCCAAATGATGGGATTTATGTGAGTGTCTGAAGACATACGAGGAGCGTCCCTGGAGGAAAAGTCTACAGTTCCCCGATTTGCTGATGTCAGCCTATGTGTGGGGTTGTTGGGTGGAGGATTGGGGGAGGGAGTGGGGGGGGGGGGGGTGACTGTGTAGTGGTGTGTGTGTGTCTGGTCATGCGTGGAATCTGTTGTCCTTTGTTGGAGTTTTCCATCCTGGAACATCTTTAAGGTCATGTTAGGACGGACACCGACTTGTGACAGTGCGCACTCATGGCGACTTTATAGTGCTGCCCCACTGAGATATCAGGCCACCAGCACCATGACCCGATATCCCACTCGATCACATTATCCTGATACTGACCTAACCAGTCCTTGCCCTCTCCCAGTAATGTAGAGCGCCAGGCTAGAGAGCGACAAGTATCAATTTTGTAAGTCATTTTGACTCGACCAAAAATCTGACCCCTGACCTAACGCACGAAAAGCCTGCGCTCTACCTATTTGGTGCAATGTGTAGGAGTGTAGATCTGTAAAGGGGCTGTCACATTAGGGTTTTTTGCGAGAGCGTACGGCGAGAGCGTACGGCGGTGTAGGCGCGTTACATCATATACGTCGGCATACGCCGCCATATGCTACGCATACGCTACGCATACACTATGCATACGCTACACATACACTACACATACGTTATGCATATGCTACGTATACGCTACGCATATGCTATGCATACGCTACGAATAGGCCATCATGTCCCAGCCTATGCCGGCCTATGCCGTTGTATGCCGCCATACTCTTTATCCCGCCAGCAGCACTTCAACACTTTTGCAGGCAGCTTTCATGAAATGTACAACCGCACAAAAATGGAGAGCGGCAGTCAAGTAATGAAAGCAGTCTTTGTCGCATCGCGACCGACAGCATGATGATGATGATGATGATGTGTGTGTGGATGTGTGTGGAAGTGTGTCTGGATGTGTGTGTAGATCTGTGTAGATGTATGTGTAGATGTGTGTGTAGATGTGTGTGTAGATGTGTGTGTGGATATGTGTGTGTGGATGTGTGTGGAAGTGTGTCTGGATGTGTGTAGATGTGTGTGTAGATATGTGTGTGTATGTGTGTGTGGATGTGTGTGGGTGTGTGTAGATGTGTGTGTAGATGTGTGTAGATGTGTGTGTAGATGTGTGTGTGGATGTGTGTGTGGATGTGTGTGGATGTGTTTGGATGTGTGTGGATGTGTATGTGGATGTGTGTGTGGATCTAAATGGGTGTGTGGATGTGCGTGCATGTGGATGTGTGTGTGTGGATGTGTGTGCATGTGTGTGGATGTGGATGGGAGTGTGGATGGGTGTGTAGATGTGTGTGGATGTGTGAAGCTGTGTGTGGATGTGTGAAAGCTGGACCCAGTATCACAATAATATAATACTGAATGGCACATTGCCTCATGATGCTGATGCACGGCATCTCACTGAGGCAACACTATATTTAAACCACTCCCACAAGTCTGTACCTACTTCTCCTTCTAATATGAACTGAGATGTTGCTAGAACGCAAAACTCCACCCACTCACTGAGGCAACACTATATTTAAACCACTCCCACAAGTCTGTACCTACTTCTCCTTCTAATATGAACTGAGATGTTACTAGAACGCAAAACTCCACCCACTCACTCATTACTCCCCATCTGCTGCTCGGTCCATCCAACCAAACCTCGCCTCCCCCTCATCCCCCAACCCCCATCTCTCATGACATGCACTCAGAAGTTGCTAGGCAGCAACACTCCATTTACTCCACATATTCGATCTTCTCCAGGGTCCCATTGACCAAGCCTCCTCCCCCCTCCCTTCCCATCTCCTCCCTCTCCCCTTCCCTCCCTCCCCGATCCTCTCCCCTCACCTCCCTCCTCCTCCCCTCCCCTCCCGCCCCCTCTCCCCCTCCGCCCTCTCTCACCCTCTTCCCCTCCCCGCCCCTTCCCCCTCCTCTCCTCCCCTGCCCCCTCTCCCCTCTCACTCCCCTCCACTCCCCTTCCCCCCTCCGCCACCCCCTCTCCCCTTTCCCCTATCCCCCTCCCCTCCCCCTCCCCTCGCCCCTCCCCTCTGAGAGTACTGCACGCGCTCGCCCACCGAGCACCCTGCCTGACCTTGACCTGCGCGAACCAATCAGGCGTGACGGGCGGGCGCTGCACTGCCCGGGGCTCGATGTTCCAAGCGTGCAGCATTGAGTGTGAGCCCAGTGTGTGAGTGTGAATGTGTGAGTGTGAGTGTGTGAATATGTGAGTGGGTGGGTGGGTGAGTAAGTATGTGAGTGGGTGGGTGAGTGGGTGGGTGAGTGGGTGGGTGGGTGAGTGGGTGAGTGAGTGGGTGAGTGAGTGGGTGAGTGAGTGAGTGGGTGAGTGAGTGGGTGAGTGGGTGAGTATGTGAGTGGGTGAGTGGGTGAGTGGGTGAGTGAGTGGGTGAGTGAGTGAGTGGGTGAGTGAGTGGGTGAGTGAGTGGGTGAGTGAGTGGGTAAGTGAGTGGGTGAGTGTGAATGAGTGAGTGTGAATGAGTGAGTGGGTGAGTGAGTGGGTGAGTGTGTGTGTGAGTATGTGAGTGTGTCAGTGAGTGAGAGGGTGAGTGTGAATGAGTGAGAGTGTGAGTGAGTGTGAGTGTGGGTTTGAGTATGTGAGTGTGTCAGTGAGTGAGTGCGTGAGTGTAAGCATGTGAGAGTGTGAGTGTGTGAGTGCCTGATTGTGTGTGAGTGAGTATGTGAGTGGGTGGGTGAGTGGTGAGTGGATGGTTGAGTGAGTGGGTGTAAGTATGTGAGTGTGTCAGTGAGTGTGTATGTGTAAGTATGTGAGTGCGTCAGTGTGTGAGTGAGTGTGTGAGTGTAAGCATCTGAGAGTGTGAGTGTCTGATTGTGTGCGAGTGAGTATGTGAGTGGGTGGGTGAGTGAGTGTGTGTGAGAGTGTTTGAATGTGTGAGTGTCTGAGTGAGTGTCTCAGTATGTGAGTGTATGTGTGAGTGTGTGTGAGTGAGTGGGTGGGTGAGTGAGTATGTGACTATGTGAGTGGGTGGGTGGGTGAGTGAGTGGGTGAGTGTAGAATTGTATTATTGTGGAAGTGTAAGTATGTGAGTGTGTGTGAGAGTGTCTAATTGGGTGTTAGTGTGAAAGTGATTGAGCCGTGGGTCAGTGAGTCAGTGAGCCAAAGAGTTAGTAACTCAGCAAGGGGACGCAGTAGCCAAATTGGTAGAGCGCAGGCTTCCCATGTGGAAGGTCAGGAGTTGGAATCCTAGCCACGCCAAACCAAGGACTTATAAAATTTATAATTCTCGCAACCTAGCCTGGCACTCGGCATTAATAGGATAGGACAAGGGCTGGTTAGCTCAGTGTCAGGATAATGTGACTCGGGTCATGGTGCCAGTGGCCTGGTCTCCCAATCGGGCAGCACTAAAAAGTCGCCATGAGCGAGCACTGTCACAAATCGGTAACCGTTCTGATATGACCTTAGATGTTGCTAGAAGGTAAAACATGAATAACTCAATGACTCAGTCAGTGAATCAGTGAATCAGTGAGTCAGTAACTCAGAGTCAGCGAATCAGTGAAATAATGAGTCAGTGAGTCAGTGACTCGCTAACTCAGTGAGTCAGTGAACTTACAAGTCAATAAGTCAGTGACTCGCTAACTCAAGGAGTCAGTGAGTCAGTGACTCAGTCAGTGATTCAGTAATCTAATGACTCAGTGACTAATGACTCAGTGACTTGGTGAGTCAGTGAAATAATGAGTCAATGAGTCAGTGCAATGGTGACTCAGGGAGTGAGCAAACTAATGAGTCAGTGAGTCAGTGACTCAGTAACTGAGGAAGTCAGTGATCTAATGAGTCAGGGAGTCAGTGACTCAGTCAGTGATTCACTCATCTAATTGTAAAATATTCCGAATTTTTAGGTCTGGTTCATAAATAGATAATAGTTTAAATAAATTCTAAAATATATCATATGTGAAGCATTAAGAAAACTGTTTTAATCATATTTAAATCATCAAGTTATTCCTATAAAGTCATTATAATAATATTGCAATTATATAAGTACCACTATAAAGCCTCTCTAATAATACCTAATTCATTCTATCATGTTGGTAAATACATATGCATAATATTCAAACCAAGTTGTGAAAACATGGTAGATTATGTATATTAAGTGAAGTGATAATTAATATCAGATTGTTCTAAGGTTCTACATCAAATATAACCACTGGAGATAAGAACTCTGGAAAATTATTACTGTATTGGTATATTTACATGTATTACTGAATTGAAGTCTGTTGGTATTATATATTGTATAAAGGGTGGTAAATGCTGAAAGTAAGACCAGCATATACAGTTGCTGCAGACTGTGGTTTCTTCACCCAGACAAATAGTCTGTGAAGAATGCCACAGAATGGGTACAATAATTAAGTCAAGAAACTGAGTGTTGTGTGCCTGTTATGGTATGATTTACAGATGCCAGTATCTGAGGGAGTTAGCACACAGGTGACAATGCATGGGGGCTGTGGCTGTGTGTGTGTGTTAGTGTTTGCAGGACCTGCCAAAGCCAGGTCTCAGACTGGAGGTGGGAGGTGGAGTGTGTGTGTGTGTGTGGTGAGCCCTCCCTGCCCCACCTGGTGGCAGTTTTCTGAACTAAAGATGATGCAATATGTAATTTTCAAAGTAAAGGGCGGATTCCTTACACGCGGTATGCGGCATGCAGCATGTGGCATGCGGTATGCGAATGGCATGATTCCTTACACGCGGCATGTGGCATGCAGCATGCGGCTATATTTAAAAAATAAATATAAACAAGTACACTCAATACTGCACTGTATATGACCTAATAATGCATTTATATCGATGTACCTCTTGGTACGTCACATGGGGGCTCCTACCTTTATAATTACCAAATTATAGATAGGCGTTCCGTAATGCTCAGTCGCCTCTCCTCATCTAAAATTAATGGACAAGTGCGATTGACTGAACCCTACCACCACCACTATCATATGTTTCCCATCTGCACCCTTGTGTATGACCGTTCCATAATGCTCAGTCGCCTCTCCTTGTCTAAAACTAATCGACAAGTGCGACTGACATTTCTATTCACACACCACATGCCGCACACCGCATGCCGCACCGATCGCTACAGGGACTGACCGAGTTGACTCATTCGCATTCGGATTCGCATACCGCGTGTAAGGAATGTAGTCCATTGACTTCAAGGTGTTTAGATTTTTTGTCGCATTCGCATTCGCATACCGCATGCCGTGTGTAAGGAATGCGCCCTTAAGGCATATAGAAACTCCTACTATTTTGGAGTTGTCCCCATCTAAGGGACTGATGACCACGGGTGTTGGGAAAAGATAAATAGGATTGATACTCCCATGTAAATATGATTGGTGAACTTGATGGAAAATATGTATCTGACTTGGGGTGGGTGGGTTGGCCCCCACCCCCTTACCCAGCAGGGGGGGAGGGGGCTGGTGGGAGGGGTGGAGGGCCACCCACTCCCACCCTGCCTCCCCCTACCACTGACTGGAGCAGTTCAACCAATGAAATACCATGTTACTGTGTCTGACTGAGGAGACTCCCAGCAACTCTGTACCTGTATTTTTAATGTGTTCCATCTGAATAAAAGAGCTGAGCAGGGGGTGTGGCAGGCAGATGACCTGGAGACAGCACAGCAGGAGGAGCCAGCCACCCCTCCCTACTAGACTTTACCACACTTAATTTCTGTTGGGTTGCTATTTCTTGGAACTGATATAGTAAGCAGATATAGTAAGCAGATATAGTAAGCGGATATAGTAAGCGGATCATTGCTTGAGTAATATCATACATTAGTGCTTTCCGGCCTCCACACACAGAAGTTAGGTTTCTATTTCCTATAAAGATTCTAGCGTGTAAAATACTGCTAGTTAACATAATGATTCAGTGACCTAATGACTTGGTGACTTGGTGAGTTAGTGAACTAATGAGTTAATGAGTCAGTGCCCCAGTGACTCAGGGAGTCAGCGAACTAATGATTCAGTGAGTAAGTGACTCAGTAACTCAGGAAGTCACTAATCTAATGAGTCAGTGAGTCAGTGAATCAGTCAGTGATTCAGTAATCTAATGACTCAGTGAACTAATGACTCAGTGACTTGGTGCTTCAGTCAATTAATGAGTCAATGAGTCAGTGCCATGGTGACTCAGTGAGTCAGTGACTCAGTAACTCAGGAAGTCAGTTATCTAATGAGTCAGTGAGTCAGTGACTCAGTCAGTGATTCACTAATCTAATGAATCAGTGAACTAATGACTCAGTGACTTGGTGAGTCAGTGAACTATTGGGTTAATGGGTCAGTGCCACGGTGACTCAGGGAGTCAGCGAACTAATGAGTCAGTGACTCAGTAACTCAGGAAGTCAGTGATCTAATGAGTCAGTGAGTCAGTGACTCGGTAACTCATTGAGTCAGTCACTCAGTAACTCAGGGAGTCCGTTAACTAATTAGTCAGTAATCAGTGAGTTAGTACCTCAGCGAGTCGGTGACTCAGAAACTCAGTGATCTGGACACGAGCAGCTCAACCCTTATACGGCCCTGGAACCAGCCGAAATCGGCCGGCGTGGCGCTGGAGCCGGCCGTGCACCGCGTGGTGTCAGTGTGCGTGTGTGTGAGGGGGGAGAGGGGAGGGGGAGGGGGGGGGTTCTCGGTCACGTGGTCTCCGCCGGGGGTGCCGGTGGTGGTCTCTCACAGTCTCCAGACAGGATCCAAAGGTAAGCTTGTATTAATATAATTGCATTCATACAATAGTTGAGCACTGCATGTATACTGACACACACACACACACAAGGTGGTAGGTAATAAATACTACTGGAAGAACTGCAGAGAGGAAGCAGCTACCACCAATCCCAGAGCTGGCTACTGCAAGCACTCCACCACAGAAAAGACTGCATTGTTACTGCACTCGCCATTCTTTGTTATACAGGTGTGCCTGTTGCTGTTCCGCCAAATGGCACTAGCGTCGTCTGCCGTCACTAGGTGGCGTGCATAAACTAGGTCATGGTGAGGGGTGGGTTGAGCGTATTGACATTTAGTTTGGTATGTGTGATACTCAGTGAATAGGCCCTTCCACATTGATGCGATAATTGGTTAGAACTGAGTGATTCATTTTAAAGTCGTCATAACTCTGAATTATTCAATAGGAATATTTCTCATATCGGGCAATGAGTGATTATTGTTAGCGCTGCAATGGAAACTGTCACGTGTGAGTATATATATATATATATATATATATGCATATTTCAAGGCATATAATAAATATAATTATATTATAATGTAAATGCATTTAAATTATTGAAAAAATGTACTATAAATATATTATATTATAAATATATTATATTATAAATATATTATGTTATTAATATAAATATATTACAGTGTAAATGTAAAGTGTTTTCCATCACAGATATAAATATATGATCAAATAGATGCATTTTAATTATTGGATAAATTTACTATAATATAAATATATCATATTATAAAAATAAAAATATTATATTATTAATATAAAAATATTACATTGTAACTGTAAATGTATTCTATTATAAATATAAAGATATTTATACTATTATATAAATTTATTATATTATGAATATACATATATTTATTTTACGATATCAATCTATTATGGTATGAATATAAATCCATTCATATCATACGCATAAATATATAGATATGCCACATATATACACACATTAACGGTACATATTTATGATACTTAAATTGCCCTGTATTCTGAAGTCAAATTCTTACCTCACTACCAACTGCTGGTTCAAGAGACTGCATGGCATTGTTCGAGTGCAGAAGTGTGACTAAAGTGTCAATGTGGGTAATAGAACCCGACTTCAATAAGGGGAACAGTCATTGCTCAAATATCTAGTCCTTACCCTGAGTGAGGACGGTGCCTGCATTAATGCATCCTGTGAGGAGGACGGTGCCTGCATTAATGCATCCTGTGAGGAGGACGGTGCCTGCATTAATGCATCCTGTGAGGAGGATGGTGCCTACATTAATGCATCCTGTGAGGAGGACGGTGCCTGCATTAATGCATCCTCTGACGAGGATGGTGCCTGCATTAATGCATCCTGTGAGGAGGACGGTGCCTGCATTAATGCATCCTGTGAGGAGGACGGTGCCTGCATTAATGCATCCTGTGACGAGGATGGTGCCTGCATTAATGCATCCTGTGAGGAGGATGGTGCCTGCATTAATGCATCCTGTGAGGAGGAAGGTGCCTACATTAATGCATCCTGTGAGGAGGACGGTGCCTGCATTAATGCATCCTGTGAGGAGGATGGTGCCTGCATTAATGCATCCTGTGAGGAGGACAGTGCCTGCATTAATGCATCCTGTGAGGAGGACAATGCCTACATTAATGCATCCTGTGAGGAGGACGGTGCCTGCATTAATGCATCCTATGAGGAGGACGGTGCCTACATTAATGCATCCTGTGAGGAGGACGGTGCCTGCATTAATGCATCCTGTGAGGAGGACGGTGCCTGTATTAATGCATCCTTTGAGGAGGACGGTGCCTACATTAATGCATCCTGTGAGGAGGAAATTGTGTCTGTATTAATGCATCCATTTCACATGTTCTATTTGCAAAATGCATTGCTAATGTCTGGAATGAGCGGTAACGCTCATTCGGGTTCATTGCTGGGCACGGGGGGGGGGTGCGGCGAAGCTGAACCCTCCCCCCCTTCCCCCACCCCCACCCGCGTCGGGGTGGGGGTGGTGGGTGGTGGGTGGGAGGGCAGGGGGGTGGGGGGGAGGGGGGACAGGGAGGGGTGAGCACCAGCATGCCAGGCTCACACTCCACTCAACTCCCCCCAACCAATCAAAATCCAATACCCATCTACCAATCACATCACACTCCGATCCGCAGCCCTCCACGCTGCCCATAGAAGCATCAGTCCGCAACAGTGCCTCCAACTGACGACTACTACACCATCCTCTTTTCACCCACCCACCGACACCTGCAGATCACCTTTAGTTGCTAAATGTAGACCATACACTCATTTTACCCCGTATAAATTCAGTTCTGCTTATTATCTTGTTGTTCATCATTGTTGCTCCACCATTATCCATATGTTGCACTTACCATCTCATGCCCATATGTCATCATATTACATGACCTTAGGTCGGCCGTGGCTTCCCTGCTAAACAATAACATGTACCATGAATTGCTGCCAAGGGGCCACGCCCGAATAAATGCCATGTTTTCCCACCTCAGCCTCCTTGTCTTCTGAGCCCTTGAGCAATGTCCCAGAGCGTAACACCAATATGAGTTAGAGCGTCCATCTCCCGTGTTGGTAGATCATGGGATCATGGGTTCGAATCCTGGTCGAGTCAAACCAATGACTTAAAAATTGATACTTGTCGCTTCCTAGCCAGGCGTTTGGCATTATTAGGATAGGGCAAGGAGCAGTGGAATGAGGAAGACCAGTCATCTGCGACTGAAATTTCCCCTGCTTAAATAACTAATGTAAAAAAAAAAAGAAATCTTAAAAAAATCATACTGGCACCTTCAGCTTTCAAAACACCAGCAAGTCTCCAAGTTAACATATTGAAGTTAGATGAGTGATGGAACTAGGATTCCCTTATACAGGCAGCACCGTCAGTCAGTTAAAGGTGGGCATACATAATAGGACATTCCAGCTGGCCTCAATCAATTAAAGGCTGTCATACACAACAGGACATTCCCGCTGCCCTCAATCAATTAAAGGCAGGCATACACGATAGGATATTCCCGCTTCCCTCAATCAATTAAAGGCAGGCATACACAAGAGGACATTCCCGCTGACCTCAATCAATTAAAGGCAGGCATACACGATAGGATATTCCCGCTGGCCTCAATCAATTAAAGGCAGGCGTACACAAGAGGACATTCCCGCTGCCCTCAATCAATTAAAGGCATGCATACATGAATGGATATTCCCGCTGCCCTCAATCAATTAAAGGCAGGCGTTCGACTCCACTTCAACACCACTTTGACTTCGTTTTAGCTCTGCTTCACCCCTGCTTTGACACAGCTACGACTCAGTTTCAACTCCACTTTAACTCTTGTGGTGTTCTCTGTGGCAGAGTGGTTAGAGTGTCTGACTTTTTCTAGGTCAGACTCCTAATCTGAAGGCCGGTGGTTCGATTCCCTGTGCCCCCACCTCTGCAATTTGGATTTCCACCACTGTGTATAACTTACAGCATCAACGAAGGCTAGTTGCTCTCAAACCATGTCTATGTGGTGTGGGAGCTTAAAAATCCCTTGGGTCGGTAAAAGTGTAGGCTCGGGCTTTCTATCATTAATGCAACCTCAGAGTCTGAGGTTGCATTAATGTAGGCGACCCTTACCCCACGATACTTGGACAGACAGAGTACCCAGCAGAGTACAGTTATTGTGTGTGGGACTAGTTAGTCCCATGCGCAATAACTGATCAGCATCCAGGCACCTCACTGCGGGGAGGCCTGTGCCTGCGCAGCGAACAGTTAATGTCTAATGGTTAAAACAAGTATATTCAGACTTATCCATGATAAGCAGTATAAATCTTCAAGAAAAAAAACAAGAAAAAAACTTTGCTCCAACTCTGCTCCAACTCCGCTTTCACTCGTCTTTGCCCTTCACTATTATTCCGCTCCAACTCCACTTTCTCTCCGCTTCGCCCCCCCCCCCCCCCCCTGCCCCCGCCCCCACTCAAACTCTTCTCCGACACTGCTCTAACTCTGCTTTGACTCCACTTCAACAACTCCACTTGGACTTATTCAGGGACACAGTCAGACCTCAACTCCCATATCGCGCAATAACTGATCAGCATCCAGGCACCTCACTGCGGGAGGCCTGTGCCTGTGCAGAGGACAGTTAATGACTGTGCACGAAGCACGCAGCGTGCACAGCGCTGTGCAGTCTGAATTAATGACTGCCGTAACTGGGTCAGGCCATGACTATGTAATAAATGCGTCCAGGCCAGCAGACAGAAAGTTTGTTTTATTTAACGACGCCTCTAGAGCAAATTGATTTTCATCATCGGCTATTGGACATCAAACATATGGTCATTCTGACATATTTCTTTGGAGGAAACCTGCTGCCACCACACAGGCGACTCTTTCCGATAAGCAGTAGGTGGTCTTTTATATGCACTTTCCCACAGACAGGACAGCATATACCACAGCCTTTGATGAACCAAATGTGGACCACTGGGCAAGGCCAGACAGAGCACTTAGGGATGGGACAAGTCTACTCCTAGTTAGTCCCAGCAGACACACAAATGAGGAATGGGCGAGTCCATTCCTAGTTAGTCCCAGCACACAGAGTACTGAGGGATGGACGAGTCCATTCCTAGTTAGTACCAGCAGACAGAGTACTGAGGGATGGATGAGTCCATTCCTAGTTAGTCCCAGCAGACAGAGTACTGAGAGATGGATCAGTCCATTCCTAGTTAGTCCCAGCAGACAGAGTACTGCAGGATAGACGAATCCACTCCTAGTTAGTCCCAGCAGATAGAGTACTGCAGGATGGACGAGTCCACTCCTAGTTAGTCCCAGCAGACAGAGTACTGAGGGATGGATGAGTCCATTCCTAGTTAGTCCCAGCAGACAGAGTACTGAGGGATGGACCACCTATTAGCCCAGACAGAGTACGAGATGATATCCTATTAGCCAGCAGACAGAGTACTGAGGGATGGATGAGTCCATTGCTAGTTAGTCCCAGCAGACAGAGTACTGAGGGATGGACGAGTCCATTGCTAGTTAGTACCAGCAGACAGAGTACTAAGGGATGGATGAGTCCATTCCTAGTTAGTCCCAGCAGACAGAGTACTGAGGGCTGGATGAGTCCATTCCTAGTTAGTCCCAGCAGACAGAGTACTGAGGGATGGACGAGTCCATTCCTAGTTAGTCCCAGCAGACAGAGTACTGAGGGATGGATGAGTCCATTCCTAGTTAGTCCCAGCAGACAGAGTACTGAGGGATGGATGAGTCCATTCCTAGTTAGTCCCAGCAGACAGAGTACTGAGGGATGGACGAATCCACTCCTAGTTAGTCCCAGCAGATAGAGTACTGCAGGATGGACGAGTCCACTCCTAGTTAGTCCCAGCAGACAGAGTACTGAGGGATGGATGAGTCCATTCCTAGTTAGTCCCAGCAGACAGAGTACTGAGGGATGGACGAATCCACTCCTAGTTAGTCCCACCAGACAGAGTACAAAACCACACCACAACAAAAACCAACCAAGAGTAAGGTGAGAGTCCTCTAGTTAGTCCAGCAGACAGAGTACTAGGGATGGAGAGTCATTCCTAGTTAGTCCCAGCAGACAGAGTACTGAGGGTGGATGAGTCCATCCTAGTTAGTCCCAGCAGACAGAGTATGAGGGTGACAGCCATTCCTAGTTAGTCCAGCAGACAGAGTCTGAGGGATGGACGAGTCCATTCCTAGTTAGTCCCAGCAGACAGAGTACTGAGGGATGGATGAGTCCATTCCTAGTTAGTCCCAGCAGACAGAGTACTGAGGGATGGATGAGTCCATTCCTAGTTAGTCCCAGCAGACAGAGTACTGAGGGATGGACGAGTCCATTCCTAGTTAGTCCCAGCAGACAGAGTACTGAGGGATGGATGAGTCCATTCCTAGTTAGTCCCAGCAGACAGAGTACTGAGGGATGGACGAGTCCATTCCTAGTTAGTCCCAGCAGACAGAGTACTGAGGGATGGATGAGTCCATTCCTAGTTAGTCCCAGCAGACAGAGTACTGAGGGATGGATGAGTCCATTCCTAGTTAGTCCCAGCAGACAGAGTACTGAGGGATGGACGAATCCACTCCTAGTTAGTCCCAGCAGACAGAGTACTGAGGGATGGACGAGTCCATTCCTAGTTAGTCCCAGCAGACAGAGTACTGCAGGATGGACGAATCCACTCCTAGTTAGTCCCAGACCTTGTAGAACACCACCCACACAACACCCCAGGACAACATCCCCAGACAACATTACAAGACGACCAGACAGGATCGCCGAATGAGTTGAGCACCCGTCTCCTGTTTTGAGAGATCAGGTGATCCGAAACCATGGGATTGTGGGTTTGAAACCTGGCTGAGTCAAAGCGATGACTTAAAAATTGATACTTGTTGCTTCCTAGCCAGGGGCTCGGCATTATTACGATCGGGCAAGAACTGGTTGGCCCAGTGCCAGGATAATGGGACTGAATGGGATATCAGGTCATGGGACTGGCGGCCTGGTCTCCCAGTGGGGCAGTACTGTAAAGTCGCCATGAGTGTGCACTATCACATGTCAGTGCCGGTCCTGATATGACCTTAGATGTTGCGAGCACGTAAAACAAAAACAAACGCAACAGCCCAAGGCTAGTAACCCCCCTGCCCCACGATACTTGGAAGGCTCTTTTAAGCGGTGAGTACCCCCCTAAACCACGAAACTTGGACAGCTCTTTTAAGCCATGAGTACCCCCCTCTACCCAACGATACTTGAATGGCTATTTTAAGCGGTGAGTACTCCCCCTACCACACGATACTTGGACAGCTCTTTTAAGCCATGAGTGCCCCCTCTACACAATGATACTTGAATGGCTCTTTTAATCTGTGAGTACCCGCCTACCCCATGATACTTGGCCGGCTCTTTTAAGCGGCGAGTGACCCCCCTTCCCCACAATACTTGGATGGCCAAGTATTGTGGGGTAGGGCTGTGAGTGCCCCCCCCCCCCTACCCAGCGATAATTGGATGGCTCCTTTAAGCCATGAGTGCCCCCCTACCCAGCGATACTTGAATGGCTCTTTTAATCTGTGAGTACCCCCCCCTACCCCATGATACTTGGACGGCTCTTTTAAGCCATGAGTGCCCCCCTACCCCACGATACTTGGATGGCTCCTTTAAGCCATGAGTACCCCCCTCAACCAGCACCACCACGCCGTCCCGATCCATTTCTCTGCGCACGCGCACACATCACGTTCTGCGCACGCGCACAGCTGCCAGTAGGGGTCGCGCGTTATGCGGGCATCCGTTTGTGGTTTGTTTTGGCGGTGTTTTTTCTGTGTTTTTCTGGGGGTGGGCGCGTTTAAATTTTGTCTTTTGTTTAAATTAAGTTTTTTTGTTTAAATTATGGTTTTTGTTTAAATTAAGTTTTTTTGTTTAATTATGTTTTTTGTTATTAAAGAAATTACGAAAAACAAATTAAATTAAAAGAAGAAAAAAAGGGGGTGGGGAAGAATAGAGACCAGACGGGATGGCTGAATGAGTTGAGCGTCCGCCTCTCGTTTTGGTATGTCATGGGGTTCGAACCATGGTCGACTCAAACCAATGACTCAAAAATTGATACCCCCCCCCCCCCCCCAATAGCCGATGTCTACTTTTTGTGCTGGGGGGTTCGTGGGTTCGAACCCTAGTCGAGTCAAACCAATGACTTTAAAATTCATACTTGTCGCTTCCTAGCCTGGCGCTCGGCATTAATAGGATAGGGAAAGGACTGGTTGGCTCAGTGTCAGGATAATGTGACTGAGTGGGATATCAGGTCATAGTGCTGGCAACCTGGTCTCCCAATGGGGCAGCACTATATAGTCACCATGAGTGCGCACTGTCACAAGTTGGTACCCATCCTGACATGACCTTAGATGTTGCTAGGATGTAAAACAATAACAAACAAACAAACAACATAGATGTTGCTAGGATATATAACCCCAACCAACAATATGTAATACATTGGGAGTTGGCACACACCTGCTCATTAACTATTAAAACACACGTAAATATTGCACTAGACTCAGTCATCTATTATAACCAGGCAATGACCCACTCAGGACCACTCTAGCCTGATGGGATGGCCAAATGAGTTAGAGCGTCCATCTCCCATGTTGGTAGATCGTGGGGTCGTCGGTTCGAACCCTGGTCGAGTCAAACCAATGACTTAAAAACTCCAACAACCAACCAACCAGAAAAAAAAGGGGTGCACAGCCAGTCTGCAAAGCACCCCGGCCGTGGGGCAAGCAGGTAGAGTGTGTGTGTGTGTGTGTGGGGGGGGGTGATGAGGGAGGGGGGGGGGGCGCATCCAGGCACTGGCATCGGATATCCAGGCCCGACTACCACTAGCGACTCAGCTAACCGTGTCATTTTGTACTCTTTGTGGGTTTTTATTTGGCATAATTTACTTTTGATGTTTTTTGTTGATTTAGACTGGTTTTATTTTGTAGGGCACCGCGCCTAGTCTAGACTTTGAGACCCTCGGGCCTTAGGTTTCATATCAGGCAATACCTGCTTAATGCATGGGGTTATATATTATAAACATAGCAGAAATACATTACCAAGAGATTATGGATATTGTAAAGAAGTTCTTAGAAAAATTAAAAATAAGAAAAGCTTGTTTGCCACTATACAGACAAAGAAACTTATTTATTTTGGCCACATCATTCGTCAGAGTTCAATATACCGTACATTGTTGGAAGGGAAGGTGAATGGCAGCAGAGGGAGAGGGAGACCAAGAACATCATGGTTTACAAATATTTCACAGTGGACAGACTTGAATTATTCACAGTCTATCAGAACAGCACACCATCGGGACAAGTGGAGAACCATTGCATCCAACCCTCGACTAGAGGACGGAACTATTGATTGATTGAAATGTAATATAGAATAAATATAGAATAAATTATAACAAATTTATAATAAATATAGTGTCAATATAATACGATATCTTACATACATATCATAGATAAACCTTGTTTTATTTAATGACACCTCTACAGCGCATTGATTTTTATCATCAGCTATTGAATGTTAAAGTACATACATCATTGACATCAATCAATCAATGGATGCCGTCTTCTCGATACTACTGATAAAATTATACATGTATTATAGATATATTATGTATATATTATAGAGTTATTGTAGATATACTTCATATATAATAGATATATTATAATATATTATAGATATACTATAGATAAACTACAGATATATAGTTTGTTATATAATATATATATAGATATATTGCAGATATATTACAAATATAGCATAGATATGGCATAGATAATAAAAGAGATATATAGGATAGACATATTGCATGAATCATAGGTACATTATAGATACACTGTATATATATTAGAGAAATGGTATATATATATTTATTTTTATTTTTATTGAGGCGGTATTTATACTGTCCATATCATATAAGCCCGGCTACCCAGGTTTGTTTTCAATGCTGGCCAGTTGTAGTGTTGGTGTTATCTTACCACACAGTAGCTGCTGATAAGTTATTTGATTGCCTGCATTTCAGTAGCCGATATATAACTGGTTGGTATGGTTAGTAGCCTATGTTAGTTTTTTTGGATTTTCTTATATATGTATATACATAGATATACTATAGCTATATTGATTTGATTGTATTGGAGTTTGATTTAACCATAAATATGTACTAGTAGTAGTAGCAAGGTAATATATATATATATAGAAATATATGATAAATATACAAATACATTATTAATTCAATATTATATTATATAAACGTAACTTAAATATATTATAAATACATTATATATTTGTATGAAATAAAATTATACTTAGCAAACAGTCCATCCCGGCTAAATAAGTGGAAACCTCTTTTCTGTGTGGCAGGTCATAAGGTTCAATTCCCCGCAGAGTCAAACCAATGACTTATAACACTGGTACGGTACCTATGGCACCCTTTCCTGGCATTCAGTGTCACTAGAGCAGGGGAATGGAATAAAACTAGACATCCCCATTTAAAATTACCCTGACTCTGGCTATGGCTCAAACACTAGTCTGAGTGCCTAGATTTGTCTAAATCTAAATACACATGGCATGCGAGCAACTGGCCTTTGATGACGCTGTAATAAATACAGAGCGGTGGAAATCACAATTGGCATGGGGGATCGAACCACCAACCTTCAGATTAGGAGTCTGACCCAGACAAAAGTCAGACACTCTAACCACTGCGCCACACAGATGCGAAATGAAAAGCTGAAGGTGCCTGGTACTGGTACTGGTAGACAGACTTGCCTGGTGACTGGTAACCATGGTAACGGGTTCATGAAGTGGGCTTCACAGTCAGACAGTGAGTGAGGAGCTGGTTTGAGTGATCAATGGGTAGCTCAGCCAATCAGAGCGTGAGGACGGACTGGAGGGGGAGGAGGGGTGGTGTGAGGAGGTGGTGTAGGGTAGGGGTATGGTGTGAGGAGGGGGTGTGTGGGTAGGGGTATGGAGTGAGGAGGGGTGGGGGGTAGGGGTAGGGGTGAGGAGGGTTTGGGGATAGGGGTGGTGTGAGGTAGGGTGTGGTGTGAGGAGGGGGTGGGGGGAAGGGGTGGTGTGAGGAGTGAGGAGGGCGTATATGGGAAGGGGTCTGGTGTTAGGACAGGGTGTGGGGGTAGGGGTGTGATGTGAAGGAGGGGTGTGGGTAGGGGTGGTCTGAGGAGGGGGTGTGGGGTTGTTAGGGGGAGGGTGTGTGTGGAAGAGGGGGGTGGGGGTAGGGTGTGGGTGTTTGAGGAGGGGTGGGGGTAAGGGTGTGGTGATAGGAGGAGTTGAGGTAGGGGTGTGGTGAGCACGGGGTGGGGAGGTTTGGTTTGAGGGGAGTGTAAGGGTAGGGGTGTGGTGTGAGGATGGGGTGTGGGTTACGTGTGTGGTGTGAGGAGGGTGTGTGGGGGTTGGGGTGGTTTGATGGGAGGGGATGAGGGAATGAAGGATGAGGGAATGAGGGATGAGGGAATGAGGGGATGAGGTGAATGGGTGAGGGGCGAGGAGAGTGAGAGGGTGAGGGGATATGTGAGGAGAGGGAGTGAGGGCATATGGTGAGGGGAGAGGGGGAGGGAAGAGGGGAGGGGAGGGGAGGGCATGAGGGGATGAGGGTAGGGGGAGAGGATGAGGGAAGGGATGAGAGAAGGGGTGAGGGAGGAGGGGAGGGAGGAGGCGGGGAGGGAGTGGGAGGAGGGGATGGGGAGGGGGAAGGGGAGGAGAAGGGGGAGGGAAGGAGATGACGAGGGGACAAGTGAGAAGGGGGTAAGGAAGAGTAGCCTATGTGGCGGCAGCGGGCTCCCTCAAAAGAAATATATCAGAATGACCATATGTTTGACGTCCAATAGCCAATGATGAAAATCAATGCGCTCTAGGGGCGTCATTAAATAAAACAAACTTCTTACATATATATATATATATATATATATACACACACAGAGTACATGCAGTCATGACATGGAAACTAGTGTCTTACAGGTGCAAACAAGGGCAATGTTGTGAACAGTACTCGAACCCCCATTTATGCCATTCCGGGACTAGCCATTAGGCCATTCTAACCATTACACTACCTCGGCTCCTAGGTGAAATCACCCTATCCATCCCAACCTGTCTATGCAGCTCCTTGCCTGCGAGGTCAATGCAGACTACTACACTTGTCCATGAATCCTTTAAATGGTTTACGTCCACGTGATGCTTAACGCTTACAATTAGACGCATACCGGCAATTCACTTACATAATACATAATACATAACACAGGACAGATTCACCAATTATGCAGGATCCTGGTCATGGAACCAGTGTTGTGGGTGGGTGAGACAAACAAAGAGAACATAGCGCCTTGAACGCGACTGAAATTGACACTTCCGCTATTCCGCATCTGAACCATTACGCTAGCTGGGCTCCCTAATGCAATCACCCTATCCACACTTAGCTGTCCATGTGGATCCTTGTCTGTTTGGTCAAGGTTTTGTTTGTTTGTTGTTGTTTTACATCCTAGCAACATCTAAGGTCATATCAGGATGGGTACCGACTTGTGACAGTACGCACTCATGGCGACTTTATAGTGCTGCCCCACATGGAAGACCAGGCTGCCAACACCATGACCTGATATTCCACTCAGTCACATTATCCTGAAACTGAGCCAACCAGTTCTTGCCCTATCCTAATAATGCCGAGTGCTAGGCTAGGAATCGAAAAGTATCAATTTTTAAGTCATTGGTTTGACTCGACCAGGGTTCGAACCCACGCCCCCATGATCTACCAACACGGGAGACGGATGCTCTAACACATTCGGCCATCCCGTCTGGTCATTTGGTCAAGGTAGACTACTAGTGGAATGTATGTTTCGTAGAGAACACTCACTAGCAGGAGCCATTCTAACGTGCTGCCCAGTAAAACTACAGTATTTCAGATGTCAGGGTTGAAAGTGGTCTCTGGGAAAGAAAGCGGAAATGCTGATATTCTCCCATAGGTTTACCATTGTCAGGCAATCGCGGAAAATTCCCAGAAGTCGGGTTTCATATATATTGGTATACGTCGATAGTGCTGCACCATTTGAAGCATGTATTAGTAACGTATGCTGATAGTGCTGTGGCGCTTGGAGCATTTATTAATATGTACGCTGATAGTGCTGTGGAGTCTGCACCACATATTAGTATACGCTGATGGTGCTGTGGGATTGACAAATCCCGGAAATCCACGGAATCGCGGAGATCTTTCATCCCTGATATGGGTAGAGGGTAGTGAGGGCAGGTGAGAGGGAAAAGGAAAAGCAGAATTGAGGGAGGAGGGATAGGGGAGGTGGAGAGGGGAGGTGGTTAGAGGGTAGTGAGGGCAGGTGGGTGGGGGTCAAAAGGAACAGCAGAATTGAGGGAGGAGGGTAGAGGGTAGTTGGAGTGGGTGAGGGTTAAAAGGAAGAGCAGAATTATGGGAGGAGGGAGAGAGGAGGTGGGTAGAGGGTAGTTGGAGTGGGTAAGGATACTGGGGGTTGGTAGAGGGTAGGGGGTTGGTAAGGGTAGTGGGGGTGGGTGGAGGGTATGGGATGGGTAGAGGGTTTTGTGGGGTGGGTAGGGGTATTGGTGTGAGTGGAGGTGGAGGGGTGGGTAGAGGGTAGTTGGGGTGGGTAGAGGGTAGTTGGTGGGTGAGGGTAGTGGGATGGCTGGAGGGTAGGGTGGTGGTGGAGGGTAGTGGGTGGGTAGAGGGTAGCGGGGTGGGTAGAGTTATGGGGGTGGGTAGAGGGTATTGGTGGTGAGTGAGGTAAGGGGTGGGTAGAGGTAGTGGGCGTGGTAGAGAGTAGTTGGGGTGGGTGGAGGTAGTCGGGTGGGTAGAGGTTGGCGGGGGTGGGTAGTGAGTAGTGGGGTTGGGTAGAGGGTACTGGGGGTGGGTGGAGGGTAGTGGGGCTGGGTGGAGGGTAGTGGGCGTGGGTGGAGGGTAGTGGTGGTGGGTAGAGGGTAGTGGGCGTGGGTGAAGGGTACTGGGGTCGGTGGAGGGTAGTGGTGGTGGGTAGAGGGTAGTGGGGGTGGGTGGAGGGTACTGGCGGTGGGTAGAGGGTACTGGCGGTGGGTAGAGGGTACTGGGGTGGTTAGAGGGTACTGGCGGTGGTTAGAGGGTACTGGCGGTGGGTGCGGGTAGGTGAGATCAGCAGGGGCCGACAGAGGTGAGATGACGGTGCGAGGGGAGGGAGTTGGGGTTGGGGTTGGAGGCGGGGGGGGGGGGGGGGGGGGGGGGGGGGAGTCTCAGGTGGTCTCATGTGGCCTTTATGTTTCTCTGGTCGCGATTATTATGGGATGGGAAGGTGACATCTATTGCCCAGCCCATAATAATCACTAATTTGCACCTGCCCCACAGGAAGTACCCTCCTCCTCCCCTCACCCCCTCCCCTCACCCTCTCTCCCCTCCCGCTACCCCCTGTCCGCCTCTCCCTCCTCCTCATGTCCCCCCCCTCTCCCTCCCAATCCCCTCCCCCTCAGTCTACCCTTCCCTCTCCCCCCTCCCCCCTCGCCAACCCCCCCCCCCCTTCCTTCTTCATACAATGCCTGACTGCTGAACTCTGTTCTCTGAACACGCTCCTGAGTCTTCCTGCTTGTAGCAAAGACTGACCTATTTTATTTGTTTCTTTTCTTCTCACCTCTTTTCCCCCCATATTTGTATTGCAGTTAAATATTTTTTTAATGTCAGCACCGAGGTGCTGGTCTTTCAGCCTCAGCAATTATCGTGCATAAGAACTATTTATAGATGAGATGATGAGACGGTATGAACAATATAGACAATTACATGCATTACAAATATAACGGGGATCTTATTTTGTATCTGTAGACTGGAGAATAGCCATTTACCTTTAGCCGATATCAGTGATTTACTGATCATACTTGTGATTTACTGATCATACGCATTGATGCTGAAATACAGAGGGGGATGGCCAAGGCTAGCTCATCTTTCGGCCAACTACGCAAGAGACTCTGGAACAACCACCACGTGTCCATGCGGGTCAAAGGCAAGATCAACCGTGCAATCATGCTATCCACCCTACTATATGGAGCTGAGGCCTGGACAGTGTATAGACGACAGGTGAAAAAGCTGCATGCCTTCATGATGCGACATCTGCATTCAATCATGACGCTAACCTGGAAGGACAAAGTGACAAATAAGGAAATACTCGAACGGACGGGGCTGCCCTCTATGGAAGATCTTCCGATCAAAAAGAATCTCCGGTGGACTGGACACCTCATGAGGATGTCATCAGACCGGCTACCAAAGCAGATCCTCTATTCTCAACAGTCTTCTGGTTACAGAAAGAGAGGGCGCCCGCATCTCTGGTTCAAGGATACCATCAAGAGAAACCTGAAGCTGAGAGACATTAAGACCGACTCATGGACATCACTCTCACAGCAGAGAGGTACATGGAGAGTGGCAGTCAAGTAATGAAAGCAGTCTTTGTCGCATCGGGACTCACAGCATGATGATGATGACTTGTGAGGAGACTTTGAAGTTGCATAGTCGATGAAAACATCAAATCTTTTGTAACCAAAATAATTATCTAGATTTGAATCTACATATCTAACTTAGATACTGGTGCACTTATTAAAATGTTTACCACAAGGAAGGACTACTGAGTCAATTTAATAGAATCTGTTACAACATGTTATTAGGACATGAACCCCAATCAACCAGTAACCCATTTGACTAGATATGTGCACTACCTCAATTCAGTATCCATCCTGATAGGACCTCATATGTTGTTCGTGCATAAACCCCAATCAAGCAGTAACACATTCAGAAAATATGTATACATCCTGATAGGAGCTCAGATGTTGTTAGTATTTAAAACCCCCATCAACCAGTAACACATTTACAAGATAGGTGTGCTAGCACAGGGTAAGTAAGTGTGCATCCTGATAGGACCTCTGATGTTAGTACATAAAACCCCAATCAGTCCATCAACCAACCAATCAAACACACCGGACGCGGCGGCCGAATCGGTAGAGTGTAGGCTTCCCATGCGAAAGATCGGGAGTTTGAATCCCAGCCGAGTCAAACCGATGACTTCTAAAATTGATACTTGTCACTACCTAGCCTGGTACTCAACATTAATAGAATAGGACAAGGACTTTGGTTAGCTCAGTGTCAGAATAATGTGACTGAGTGGGATATCAGGTCATGGTGTTGCCAGCCTGGTCTACCAGTGGGGCAGCATTATAAAGTCACCATGAGTGCGCACTGTCACAACTCGGTACCCATCCTGATATGACCTCAGATGTTGTCAGAACGTAATGCTCCACCACCCAACCAAGCAACCAACCTCAGATGTTAGTACATCAAACCCCAATCAGTCCATCAACCAACCAATCAGAAGTGGCCGAATCGGTAGAGCACAGGCCTTGCGTGCGGAAGATCGGGAGTTCGCGAGTTCGATTCCCAGTCGAGTCAAACCAATGACTTAAAAATTGATACTTGTCGCTCTCTAGCCTGGTTCTCAGCATTATTAGGATAGGGCAATGACTGGTTAGCTCGGTGCCAGGATAATGTGACTGAGTGGGATATCGGGTCATGGTGCCGGCGGCCTGATTTCCCAGTGGGGCAGCATTATAAAATCGCCATGAGTGCATACTATCACAAGTCGGTACCCGTCCTGATATTACCTTAGATGTTGCTAGGACATAAAACAACAACAAACAACCAAAGACAGCAGCACAGACATGACGACTGCTGCCAGTTTGCCGCAGTAGGCTGCCTACTTGCACAGTGCACCTACGCCAGCCACTTCACTAATTCCTAGCGTAGGGATTTGCACAAAAAAACACCACATTGCGACCTATTTTCCGTAATGAGAGACCTCTGCATCCGGTTGAGTTGAGTTCTGGTTGCAGACGTCATGGTTCATTTGAGTCTGCTGCTCCAATGCTTCTTCCTGCCCGCCTCCACCCCCCCCCCCGTCCCACCACCACCACCGCCTGCCTGCCTCACCTTCATCTCCCAGGTTTACCTCCCTCCCACCGTCCCACCCTCCCCAGTTGCCATACATACCCTGGATACCACGGTGTCAGCCAATCACAACGCGCCACCGTTTAGCCGGCCCGCTGCTGGTGCCGGGCAGCTGTGTTTCTGATCCTGTTCTGACCTGCACCCTGCTCTGGCCTACGCTGACTGGCCTGCGCTGGTTTACCCTGACCTGTGCTGGCCTATGCTGGCGGAACGCTGGCCTATGTTTGACTATGGTGGCTTACGCTGGTTTATGTTGGCCTGCGGTGGCCTATGCTGGCCTATTTTGGCCTATGCTGGTCTATGCTGGACTATGCTGGTGTACACTGGCCTATGTTAGCCCATGGTGGCCTGCACAGCCTGCACTGGCCTACGTTGGTCTATACTGGCCTACATTGGCCTATGCTGGCCTGCGTTGGTCTATGCTGGCCTACGCTGGTCTATGCTGGCCTTCGCTGGCATATTCTGACCTATGCCGATCTACGCTGGCCTACACTGTCCTCTGTTGGACTATGCTGGCCTACACTGGTCTATGCTGGCCTTCGCTGTCCTATTCTGACCTATGCCGGTCTACGCTGGCCTACAATGTCCTCTGTTGGACTATGCTGGCCTATGCTGATTAATGCTGGCCTGTGGCGCCGGCCTTTGCTGGCCTATTCTGACCTATGCTGGCCTATACTGTCCTATCTTGGACTATGCTGGCCTATGCTGGCCTACGGTGGCCTACGCTGATTAATGTTGGCCTTCGCTGGCTTGCCTGTGCAGTTATTGGTTATTGAGATAACCACATGAATTTGCAATCTAATGTGCTCAGCATTACATAGGGTCCAAATGCTCATCTCTCATAGCCCACTACATTTGCAGTAACAAATTTATGAAATTATGTAGTTAATATTAAGGGACCTTAACAGTTGAATCAAGACTGCCTTGTGGCCGCCATCTTGGTGACTTTGCATTCTCACCGATTTCATCAACTCTATGCCAATGTAGTTTAACACATCATGCTGGAACCAGTGCCTCTGCAGCTTGTTTATAGTTTACTCCTACCGAAGCAGTTTTTGCACAGATTTATTCATGGTTGTCATTCACCTCTCCTCTGAGTGGGGCTGAATCTTTTATCTATGGCCATGCCAGCTGTGCTTCTCAAAGATAAAATCGGATGAGAGCGGGGGGGGGGGGGTAAAACCAACCCCCAAAACAGTAGCTTACAGAACGCCCCCCCCCCCTTTGGGCCGACACAACCAGACGGGATGGCCAAATGAGTTGAGCGTCTATCTCCCGTTTTTGGTAGATCGTGGAATTTGAATCCTGGTCGAGTCAAACCAATGAGTTAATAATTGATACTTGCTGCTACCTAGCCTGCCACTCGGCATTATTAGGATAGGGCAAGGACTGGTTGGCTCAGTGTCAGGATAATGTGATGGAGTGGGATATCAGGTCATGTTGTTGGCAGTCTGGTCTTCCAATGGGGCAGCACTATAAAGTCACCATGAGTACACAGTGTCACAAGTCGGTGCCTGTCCTGATGTGACCTTAGATGTTGCGAGGACGTAAAACAACAACAAGCAACAAACAAACAAGTTGGTACCCATCCTGATATGACCTTAGATGTTGCTCCAGGATGTAAAACTCCTACAACCAATCAACGAGCCCTGGGCCACCACTTTCTGACAGCTTCTGACCTAAAAACATCCAAATATCTGTGCAAAATAAAAACTGGGAACCCCAACTGAACTGAACCACAAGGGGGCAGGTGAAATGTCACGGCCCACCAACTGGACAGCCCAGGGAGGGATAACCGGAAATATATAAGCCAGGTAACATATCCAACAACAATATAAATCAAATCAAATTCAAACAAACATAACTCAACCACCTATTACGTACAGGCCTATGGACATGTAAATAAAATAGGCTCGTATAGAATTAAGTAGAAAAAGTGGAAAACTCTTCCCAAGAAAACCGTAAAACACTAAAATAGAACCTTAAGAAAACAACTAACATAGTAATAAGAATAGAACAAAAATACAATGCCAAGAGGGCCGCAAAAAAACTAACATAGGCTACTAAACGTACCAACAGACTATCAATCTGCTACTGAAATGCAGACAATCAAATAACTTATCAGCAGCTACTGCTTGATAAGACAACACCAACGCTACAGCTGGCCAGCATTGAAAACAAGCATGGGTACCGGGGCTTACATGCTATGGACAGTATAAATACAGCCTCAATAAAGAAATTATTAAAAAAAAAAAAAAAATACAGCCTCAATACAAATTTTTTTAAATAAATAAAAGAAGTCTTCTAGGGAGATAAATGCCTGGCAGCAGTTATTTAACCCCATGGCTTTCTCTCAGCCACCAATCTTTTCCACCCTGAAATTCCCACTTTTAGGACCAGACGCGGTGGCCGAATCTGTAGAGAACATGCTTCCCATGTGGAAGGTCGATAGTTCGAAACCCGATCGAGTCAAAACAATGTCTTACAAAATGTACACGCGTTGCTACCTAGTCTGGTGCTCGGCATTATTAGCATAGGACAAGAGCCATGTTCACACACGCACTTTAAATCGATTCATATAAATCGACTTGCCTAGTTCGACGCACATTTGCTGTGTGAATGCGACACTGTGTCGATTTAGGGCTGAATCGATTCTTATAAATCATTTCATGGAAACCACCTGCGTGAGGTAGTTTATATGAATCTATCCAGCTGGTTCCCGGTCGGCGATAGAGTAAAATAGCGGTGCTCGACGGCTACAGGCTCAGCTGTAACTAATCGCTGGTGCCCGGCATTATTAGGGACCGATTAGGCCGAAATCTATTGAATGCGATCATATTTAACAGAATTACATACTCAAATAATGAAATTTAATTAAATTAACCCTAAATTCCAAGCGATATTAACGTAGCAGCTACATCGGTGTCGTTATTCATATTTCGAATCGACGAGGCTCACCACTAAGGCTGCTGGTTCCCGCAGCCGAAATACTTTCAAATTTGGTGTGTGTGAATGCGCACTAAATCGATTCATATAAATCGACTTGTCTGAGTCGACATAAAATTGTCTGTGTGAACACAGCAAGGACTGGTTAGATCAGTATCAGGATAATGTAACTGTTGGAAATTAGGTCAAGTTGGCGACAGCCTGGTCTCCCAGTGGGGCAGCACTATTATGTTGCCATGAGTGTGCACTGTCACAAGTCGCTACCCATCCTGATATGACCTTAGATGCTGCCAACATGTAAAGCCCCAAAACCCAAGCAAAAGCTAACATTTAGGAGAGCTACAAGATACCCTCCATTCACTCTCTGTCCTAAAACTAGGATATTTTCCACTCGTATGCTATTATTTACACAACTTATTAAGAACTAATGGAATGCCAATGTTTCAGCGATGATATTTGTCATATTTGGAGGAAAGAAATGATGGTTTAAAAAAAGAACACAAATAAAATCCTCACCCCCTCCCCAACTCCTCCCATTTCACCTAGATTCCAGTGAGTAGTCTCTTTGAATCCCCTCCCCAACACAGATACACACACACAAAAAGACCTCCAAACCCACAAAAACACCCCCCCAAAAATAATGTCAAACCCACCACTCCAAAGAAAACCCACACAACAAAAGCAAACAAAAATACCACATACAAAGCCACAACCCCCTCTAAAAAAACAATAACAACTCATCAAAAAGCATGTGTAGCGATCATCCCTAAGTGTTTCATTGCCAGAAAAGCTGTGCATCAAGATTGACCAAAGAAAATAGTTCTGATCAATATAGCTATTTAGTAGAGTGGTACCTAAAAGTCAGCACTGCATTCCTGTGCCTGGCCAAGTTATTTCACTTGGCACTGCATATATGTCAAATTCTGGCACCCTTCCCCTCACCCACCTTTACTTCCCCCCCAGCTTCCACATTCCACATTCCCCCCTCCCACACACACACTCTCTGTCTCTGTCTGTCTCTCTGTCTCTGTCTGCCTCTCTGTCTCTCTCTGTCTGTCTCTCTGTCTGTCTCTATGTCTGTCTCTCTCTGTCTCTCTGTCTGTCTGTCTCTCTCTGTCTGCCTGTCTTTATGTCTGTCTTTCTCTCTGTCTCTCTGTCTGTATCTCTGTCTATCTGTCTGTTTCTCTGTCTGGCTTTCTCTTTCTCTGTCTGTTTGTCTGGCTGTCTCTCGCTGTCTCTTTTTCTCTCTGTCTTGTCTTTCTGTATGTCTCTCTGTCTCTGTCCGTCTCTCTGTCTGTCACTCTCTGTCTGTTTCTCTGTATATCTCTCTGTCTGTCTTTGCATGTTTCTCTGTCTGTCTGTCTCTCTTTCTGTCTCTCTGTTTGTCTTTCTGTCTGTCTCTCTGTCTGGCTCTCTGCTGTTTGTATGTCTCTCTGTCTCTCTGTCTGTCTCTCTGTCTCTCTCTCTGACTGTATCTGTCTGTCTCTCTGCCTGGTTGTATATCTGTCTCTCCCTGTCTGTCTTTCTGTCTGTCTCTCTGTCTGGCTCTCTGCTGTTTGTATGTCTCTCTGTCTCTCTGTCTGTCTGTCTGTCTCTCTGTCTCTGTCTCTGTCTGTCTCTCTGTCTGTTTGT
>CM059203.1:3177680-3210978 GCA_030323885.1 Branchipolynoe longqiensis
CATACTGGGGGTGTTCGGATAACAACACAACTGGAAGACACATACATTACACCGCATAGACAGGTTGGCGCGGGTAGTGTGGTGAGATCAGGGAGCCTAGGTGGTGTAATGGTTAGTGTAATGGTCTGCACTGACCTGTCAGGCAGGGAGCCGCATACACAGGTAGGTGCGGGTAGTGTGGTGACATCAGGGAGCCTAGGTGGTGTAATGGTTAGTGTAGTGGTCTGCACTGACCTCTCAGGCAAGGAGCCGCATAGACCGGTAGGCGTGGTGGGTAATGTGGTGACATCAGGGAGCCTGGGTGGTGTAATGATTAGCACACTGGCCTAGAATGCAAAGCGATGTCGGTTTGAGTCCCGCTCTAGGCGCAATATTTCCCACTTTCATCTCGCCCCCATGGCACTGGTTGCCGTGACCATGATCCTGTACAAGCTACGTGTTGTATAGTTGTTGAACCTACCCTGTGTATGTATGTGTTAGTGCACGGCGTGGGTAGTGTGGTGACATCAGGGAGCCTAGGTGGTGTAATGGTTAGCACACTGGCCCGGAATGCAAAGAGATGTTGATTCGAGGACCACTCTAGGCGCAATATTTCCCATTTTCATCACCCCCACAACACTGGTTGCCGTGACCATGATCCTGTACAAGCTACGACCTGTATAGTTAGTTGTTAAACCTATCCTGTGTATGTATGTGTAAGTGCATTGCCTGTATGTATGTAATTGTAAGCATTAAAAGACTTACAATTCCAGGGGGACGAGTGTAGGAGTCTGCACTGACCTCTCAGGCAAAGAGCCACATACACATGTATGCATGGGTAGCACACTCGTCTGGAATGCAAAGAGATGTGGGTTCGAGACCCACTCTAAGTGCAATATTTTCCATTTTCATCAGCCCCCATGACTCTATGTTAATACTGTCATTTAATTTGGTGGGAATGGTCAACAAATTGTTATTTAATTTGGTGGGAACGGTCAACAAATTGTTATTTCCGCACACCCTGTCTGGTAACGCTAATGCATCAGATGGGATTTTTAAAAACAAGTAAAAACAAAGAAAACCCACACATGTACTAAAAATAGACACGACATCAATCATCAGACTGACGTTTGTTTATTCCAACTCGGCTCATCTGGTCTCCATCAGGGTGAGTGGTTGGGGTTTTAC
The DNA here is from genome assembly GCA_030323885.1 of Branchipolynoe longqiensis. Lineage (NCBI taxonomy): Eukaryota > Metazoa > Annelida > Polychaeta > Phyllodocida > Polynoidae > Branchipolynoe > Branchipolynoe longqiensis. The sequence continues at coordinate 3,178,848 of CM059203.1, forward strand.
ATCCCAGCAACAACTGAGGGCACCGTTCTATGGGAAATATTGTAGCTAGAGCTGGACTTTTTGTTGTTGGTACATTACTTGATTAAGCAGGGGAAATTTCAATCATGCACGATTGGTCTTCCTCATTCCACTGATCCTTGTCCTATCCTAATAATGCCGAGCGCCTGGCTAGGAAGCGGCACGTATCAATTTGTAAGTCATTGGTTTGATTCGACCAGGGTTCGAACTCATGGGTTCGGATCCCATGACCTACTAACACAAGAGACGGATGCTCAACTCATTCAGCCATCCCTTCAAACCCACACTTCTAGCGTCTTCACAATTTGCGTACCCTTCTGGGTTTGTTCCTTCTTTCTCCGCTCTTCTTGGTGCCAGAGATTAAGTGATGCAACGCCTGATCAGCCAGGTCACAGGTAACCTCATAGTTAGGGGGTTCCCACTAGCCAGTCGCACAGGGACAGTCCAGTTGGGGACTCCCTCTGGCTAACCTGCTGCCACCTGGTGCCTCAGAAGGGCAACAAAGGTCAGCGTAGTTCCCCCCGCCACCGCGTGGTGGTGAGGCTCAAGTATGGCCTACGACACGAAGATAGATCAACGACTGGTTTGTTAAGTATTACAATAGTTTGTTTGTTGGATATCAGATCCTGGAGCCTGCTGCCAAGTCTCCCAGTGGGGCAGCACTATAAAGTCACCAGCAGTGCACATTGTTACAAGTTGGTTCCCGTCTTAATGATGCATAGTCCGATGAAATATCAAATTTTCAAAACCAAACCAATTATCTAGATTTGATTCAACATATCCAACTTAGACACTGATTCACTTATTAAACATGTGTTTCTGAGTAGAAGGGGAGCGGAAGTAGCTCAGGCGGTAGAGTGTCCACCTGTGAAGGTGTGGGTCATCCTATCGATCCTGCTCAGTGGACCCATTTGCAGTTTGGGCTATTTTCTGTTCCAACCACTGGTCCACAACTGGTTCTGCAAAGGCTGTGGTATGTGTCTGCAGGAAAGTGCATATATAAAAGACCCCTTGCTGCTTATTGGAAAGATTAGCCTATGTGGTGGCAGCGTGTTTCCTCCAAAGAAAGATGGACAATAGCCGATGATAGAAATCAATGTGCTCTAGAGGTGTCGTTAAATAAAACAAACTCTTTTATTGTTTCTGCATAGAAGGGAAAGCCGAGTCAATTTAATCTAATAAAACATGTTACTGCAGAAGCCTATGGTGTCAGAGTCTCGGTGTGCTTGCCAAAACTAACTTGACATGTTTGCACTGCAAATATCTCAAAAGTCAGCCATTTATAATAAAAGTAATTTTTAACTAATATAAAGTAGATCATAACATTCAATCTAATATATTTATCTCGGAAAAATGACAGAATCTCAAAACCGTTGAACTATGCAATTTTAATATTACCTTAGGTGTTACTAGGATGTACAAGCACCACCAACACACATGTGTGGGGCTTCTGGTGTAGATTAGTTCAATGGACACCTTGCTGTATGATGAATGTTGATACTGTGGGCTGCATAATGTACTACCCTCAAGATAGACAAAAGAAGAATGAATAATGCAGCGGTTGTCCAGCTGCTGGGTGACCTAAAACAGTCTAATTGAAGGGGACGCCACTAGAGGGTGCTACGCTATGTAAAGGCCCTGTCACACCATGACGTAACAATGTCAGCATAGGGAGAACGTGAAAAACGTTGAACTTCTCGGCGTAGTATGCAAATTTGGGCACAAGTTGAACGTGGATGCAGCGTAGTGGACGAGAGCGTAACATCGGTAAAGTGTAGCGATAGCGTCATTCAACGAGAGAGGACAACGTAATTACGCTCACGGAATGTTATGTACGTTATTCCATCACCAGAACTATGTTGCGTTACGTTACGTGACATTACATACGTCATGACACGGTGGCGAAATTCTGAATGTACGTTGGACGTACATTCGGCGTACGTTCTCCTGATGTTCCCATTACGCCACGTGGATGTTTCCACCGGCTTTAATGTGGGTCAACGTAGTGCAACATAGTGCAACGTAGTGAGCAGCATTTGACTAACGTCCGTCTAACGTCATTGACGTTCGCCGAACGTGTACAGAACGTATGGCGAACATAAACCCTTACGTTGGAGTTACGTCGAAAGTTTTGAACAGGTTCAAAACCTTGATGCGCGCCGACATAACATGACGTAACATGACGTAGCTCGACGTCAGTCTAACGTCATTCTGACGTCATCATAACATAACCCAACATACGTCAACGTAATGACGAAACATGAGCACGTCAGGCTTACGTTGGCTCGTTACGTCGTAGTGTGACAGGGGTATAAGCACCGGACGCGGTGGCTGAATTGGTTGGTTGGGTATCCAGGGATGATATTTTTCCATTTTTAAGCAGATTTCCGGGGTTTTTTTCACAGCCCGGGGACATTTTTAATATAGGTGTAAACGGAAATATGCCATCGGGATAATAATCTCGGCTTGATTTCCGCTTTCATTTTGCCTGAAACAACTATCATCCCCTCTGATCGGAGTTTTCCGTCCTGGCAACATCTAAGGTCATATCAGGACGGGTACCGATTTGTGACAGTGCGCAGTAATGGTGACTTTATAGTGCTGCACAACTGGGAAATCAGGTCACCAGCACCATGACCTCATATCCCACTCAGTCACATTATCCTGAGCCTGAGCTAACCAGTCCCTATCCTATTGGCTAGGAAGCGACAAGGATCAATTTGATAAGTAATTGGTTTGACTCGACGGAGAACCAAACTCCCGACCTTCCATACTCGAGCCCCGCGCTCTACTGATTCGGCCACTGCGCTCGGTAGGCCGAATTGGTAGAGAGCAGGCTTTTCATGTGGAAGATTGCGAATTTGAATCTTGGTCGAGTCGAACCAATGACTTATAAATCGATACTTATCGCTACCTAGCCTGGCATTCAGTATTACTAGGATAGGGCAAGGACTGGTTAGCATAGCATCAGGATAATGTGACTGAGTGAGAAATTGGCTCATCGTGTCAGTGGCCTGGTTTCCCAGTGGGGCAGCACTATAAAGTCATGATGAGTGTACACGTCATAAATCTGTAGACAGTTTTATTCCTCTGAATTGTTTGGGAGCTAGATTATTATGAGCAAACTAATATATTTATTAAACATATATGTCCCTCTCCCCCCGCTCCCCCCCCCCCCCCAAACAAACAAACACTGTAAACTCAACCAGTAGTGGCCAACTATACCAAAAAACCCATCTACAACGGAATGCGCCTGGAAATGATTCTAGTTGGATCCTACTGAGGTACATGATTAATCAATATTAACGTACTTACTAACTCAATAGGCCCCACCTGATATTACCATGAACACAAGTTCAATCACAAAGGCCCACCCTACATCCCCCAACACCCTTTCAACGAGTATGTTACTACTAGAAAGATAATCAGTTATGCCCCACCCCCTACTAACGCCTACCATACTAGTCTAACATAGTTACCTCCCCGCATATGTTTAATTTGTCTCTTATCTTGTTCTTTAACTATCATTCATGTACCAATGTTTTGCTTATTTTCCTGTAATTGTCTATGTGTATATTGTTGTAGATTTGTTTACTCTGTAGAGGCAATTGTGATTAGGGCTGGAAGACCAGTGCTTTAGCGCTGACAACATGTTATTCAGAGGAATAAAAACACTTGAACAACATTTTTTTATTGCAGAACCTCAAAACCATTGGACTTTGCAACTTTAATCAAATTTGATACTTGATCCTGCCTCCTTGTTGTTGCTAGGAATGGGAAAAACACCGACCCGTTGATCCGCCTTGGTGTCTGGCATGATATACCCTCATATGTTGCTAGGGCGGAGAACTCCACTCACTCAGGTGGGCACTGACTGTTCAGTGTTTGCATATTTTGAATCTGACTGTTGTTCCGTTGGAAGGAATTATTCATGACCCTGTCTAGGCGGTTTGGTGGGGAGTAGGGTTGTGTTGGTGGGGTGTGAGAGTGGGGTGTGGGAGTGTGGGAGTGTGGGTGGGGTGGAAGTGGGCGTGTTGGAGTGTGGGTGTTGGAGTGTGGGTGGGATGGAAGTGGGTGTAGGTGGTGTGGGTGTAGGTAATGTGAGTGTGAGTGTTGGAGTGTGTGTGGGATGGCAGTGGGTGTGGGTGGGGTGTGTGTAGGTGGTGTGGGAGGGTGTGTGGATGTGGTGTGGATGTGAGTGGGTTGGTGTTGGTAGGTGTGAGTGGGGGTGGTGTGGGGGTGAATGGGGGTGGTGGTGTGAGTGGGCAGGGTTTGAGTGTGTGGGTGGTGTGTGGATATGAGTGGTGTCTGTGTGGGTGTGTGGTGTGGATGTGAGTGGGTTGGTGTTGGTGGGTGTTAGTGGGGGTGGTGTGGGTGTGGATGTGAGTGGGTGGTGTTTGACTGGGTGGTGTGTGGGTGGTATGTGGATATAAGTGGGTTGGTGTTGGTGGGTGTGAGTGGGGGTGGTGGGGGTGTGTATGGGTATGATAGATACTGGGTTGTTTGTAACGTTACGACGGTTACCGGTTGCAGAACTGCAACATTATAGAGAGGCTCCGATAAATCGGCCCAATCTTTGGTTGAAGAATAATCTTCTGGTGGGGCGGTGGGGCGGTTGTAGAAGCTGGGGGATGTCTTTACAATGATTAAACAATGAGTCGTTGGGGCTGTCCAGAATCTCCGGTCCGGCGGTAGCACAGCACTTGTATCCAGCAGACAGCAGCAAGGGTTTCCGAGGAAGGGCGGATAAAGATGGGTCCAGCGGCTCCAGCAACGAGAAGAAAGCAAGAGAAACCTAAAGGTAAAGGGCCCCACCCAAGCACACAACTCCCTTGGTCAGGGAGAGAAGTAAGCCTGGGAGGAAAAAAAAGGGTAGAGTATAGGAAAGAGAAATGAGGAGAGTTGAGTCAAAGGACCGTGTCTATTTGCTCGATGGCGACCATCCAGCGAGCCAAAGACACGGACAGAGTAAGGGTAGAAAGTGAAATGCTGGTGGGCTCTCCCTCCTTGAACTCTTTTCAGACATATCAACGAGGAAGGAGCAAGGCCAGCGGAGAGGAGATAGAGAGAGCTGTGGACGAAGTGCGGTCCGGATAGCAAGTGTGTATGGGTATGGGTATGGGTGTGAGTGGGCGGTGTTTGGGTGTGTGGTGTGTGGGTGGTGTGTGGATATGAGTGGGTGGGTGTTGGTGGGTGTGAGTGGAGTGGTGTGGGTGTGAATGGGTGTGGATGTGAGTGTGCGGGGTGTGGTGTGTGTGTGTGGTGTGTGGATATGAGTGGTGTGTGTGGTATGGCTATGAGTGGGTGGCTATTGGTGGGTTTGAGTGTGTGGTGTGTGGGTGGTGGGTGGATATGAGTGGGTTGTGTGTGTGTGTGTGTGGTGTGGATATGAGTGGGTGGGTGTTGGTGGGTGTTGGTCGGTGTGAGTGGGTGGGTATGGGTGATGGTGGTAGAGATGATGGAGTTATCCTAACCGATATTAAATCAAGTAATAGAACTTGAAGTTTATAAAGTTCACTGGCATCTATTTCGGTTTTCACAGAAAAATAAAAAAGTTAAAATATCCTTAAAGTAACTATTTAAAATAGAAATTACTTCAAGCAAAAATAAAGTTGATTATAATAATCAAAGTGATGCATTGGAATGACAGTATCAGCACTCTGATAAATGATATATTCAGATGGATACAATTTAAATAAAATATAAAACTGTTCAACAAAAATCTCCATATGGCAAGCATGCTTGGCAACCTCACTGACGTCAGTCACGTGTTCTGACGTCATCGCGTCTCGGCCATTACTCACTGTCAACCTTGCGTTGGGCGGGCAGGGTGGTAAGTCTCTTTGTCTGATTACATAGTGTCACTTTTGTGACACGGAAACCAAAAGTAAACGCATTCCAAATAATAGCTGAAAGCGTTCTAAATAATAGTTGAAAGCATTCCAAATAATAGCTGAAAGCGTTCTAAATAATAGTTGAAAGCATTCCAAATAATAGCTGAAAGCATTCCAAATAATAGCAGAAAGGATTCCAAATAATAGCTGAAAGCATTCCAAATAATAGCTGAAAGCATTCCAAATAATAGCTGAAAGCATTCCAAATAATAGCAGAAAGCATTCCAAATAATAGCAGAAAGCATTCCAAATAATAGCTGAAAGCATTCCAAATAATAGCAGAAAGCATTCCAAATAATAGCTGAAAGCATTCCAAATAATAGCAGAAAACATTCCAAATAATAGCAGAAAGCATTCCAAATAATAGCAGAAAGCATTCCAAATAATAGCAGAAAGCATTCCAAATAATAGCAGAAAGCATTCCAAATAATAGCTGAAAGCATTCCAAATAATAGCAGAAAACATTCCAAATAATAGCAGAAAGCATTCCAAATAATAGCTGAAAGCATTCCAAATAATAGCAGAAAGCATTCCAAATAATAGCAGAAAGCATTCCAAATAATAGCAGAAAGCATTCCAAATAATAGCAGAAAACATTCCAAATAATAGCAGAAAGCATTCCAAATAATAGCAGAAAGCATTCCAAATAATAGCTGAAAGCATTCCAAATAATAGCAGAAAGCATTCCAAATAATAGCAGAAAACATTCCAAATAATAGCAGAAAGCATTCCAAATAATAGCAGAAAGCATTCCAAATAATAGCAGAAAGCATTCCAAATAATAGCAGAAAGCATTCCAAATAATAGCAGAAAACATTCCAAATAATAGCAGAAAGCATTCCAAATAATAGCAGAAAGCATTCCAAATAATAGCAGAAAGCATTCCAAATAATAGCAGAAAGCATTCCAAATAATAGCAGAAAGCATTCCAAATAATAGCAGAAAGCATTCCAAATAATAGCAGAAAGCATTCCAAATAATAGCAGAAAGCATTCCAAATAATAGCAGAAAGCATTCCAAATAATAGCAGAAAACATTCCAAATAATAGCAGAAAGCATTCCAAATAATAGCAGAAAACATTCCAAATAATAGCAGAAAGCATTCCAAATAATAGCAGAAAACATTCCAAATAATAGCAGAAAGCATTCCAAATAATAGCAGAAAGCATTCCAAATAATAGCAGAAAGCATTCCAAATAATAGCAGAAAGCATTCAAAATAATAGCAGAAAGCATTCCAAATAATAGCAGAAAGCATTCCAAATAATAGCAGAAACATTCCAAATAATAGCAGAAACATTCCAAAGCATTCCAAATAATAGCAGAAAGCATTCCAAATAATAGCAGAAAGCATTCCAAATAATAGCAGAAAGCATTCCAAATAATAGCAGAAAGCATTCCAACTAATAGGAGAAAGCATTCCAAATAATAGGAGAAAGCATTCCAAATAATAGCTGAAAGCATTCCAAATAATAGCAGAAAGCATTCCAAATAATAGCTGAAAGCATTCCAAATAATGGCAGAATTCATTCTCGTATGAAGGTTTACAGTCCGTTGGTTGTTAGAGTTTTATGTCCTGGCAACATCTAAGGTCATATCAGGACGGGTACAGACTTGTGACAGTACGCACTCATGCCGATTTGATAGTGCTGCCCAACTGGGAAAACAGGCCACCGGCACCATGACCCAATATCCCACTCAGTCACATTATCCTGACACTGAGCCAACCAGTCCTTGCCCTATCCTATTAATGCTGAGCGCTAGGCTAGGTAGTGACTAGTATCAATTTTTATAAGTCAATGGTTTGACTCGGCTGGGATTCGGAACTCCCAACCTTCCGCACAGGAGGTCTGCACTCTACCGATTCGGCCACCGCGTTCAGTGGAATCGAAAGTAAAAACATTCTAAATAATAGCAGAATCCATACCTGTATGAAGGTTTACATATTGTGCACATGTCACAGCCTAACTTAATTTAATTCTTTTCATTTTCACTTTTTGATTTTGATCTCATACTAATTGAGAAATCTGCTAAGATTAACCATATAGCATCCATCCATACCATCATTTTACTATTTTTAGTACATATCCTTAACGTCATTTTAACACACAACAAATTCAAACAAGATTGTATTGATTGCAGTCACATGAAAAAAGTTAGAAAAAAAACCCGTTTGGGTAGATGCATGGCGTCGATATTCAAATTTTCGTATTTTCACTTTAGCACAGAATCATATAAGTAGCATATTTTGGATACATTTTGTGGGATAGATTAAATACATGTAGTATTACTAACATATGTAATACACAGAACCAACAATCGCTATTTCACTTACTATCCCCTAAAAAAGAGGCAACGTCAATAACAATGTAACGTGGAAACCAAATAGGTAGTACACAGTCTCTCAGAACAAAATTGTACTGAATTAGCTCGAAGATTGCAGCCTCCAGACAGACTCTCTCCCTCCTCATCTTTGACCAGACAGGATGACCGAATGAGTTGAGTGTCCATCTTCCATTTTGGTAGATTGTGGGATTCTGGTCAAGTCAAACCCTGGTCGAGTCAAACCAATGACTTCAAAATTAATACTTGTCGCTTCCTAGCCAGGCGCTTGGCATTATTAGGATAGGGCAAGGACTGGTTGGCTCAGTGTCTATATAATGTGACTGAGTGGGGTATCAGGTTATTATGCTGGCAGCCTGGTCTCCCATAAAGTCGCCATGAGTGTGCACTGTCACAAGTCGGTACCCGTCCTGATGTAAAGTCTACGTCTCGAATCTGTGGTTGTGTAGGCAGGCTAATTAATACAGACAAAGAGAAAGAAGAGTATAAAGTGTGAAAGAAGAGAGAGAATCAAGCCCTTTGGTTAATTATTTATATGTTACATGGATTCAGTGTAGAGTATCGCCCCACCCTTTTCCCCCTATGGGAAACAAGCATTCTTAGCTCTACCAATAGGGATCCAGCATTCCTGGTCCCCATGGTTACCAGTGATCTGCCCACCACCACCAAGCTGTGTGGCCACCACCTGCCTTGAGCCTGAGTGTGGTGATCCTGACTAGCAGAGGGGGGAGGGGGTATGCTCTGAGTGCCCCTTACACACAGCCCTGCCAGCACCACTATGTCTATTTACATCTCACTCAGGCACCACCAACACCTACATATACACACACATGCACCTGGGCCGCGTTCAGGGTCCGTCTCGGAGGTGCCTCGGCGACGGGCCTGACATCACGCTAGTCTGAACGGATTTAGCTGTTGGCCGCCTTGAAAATGACGGCCATTTGCAATGGACAAGCTGGGCTGTAATTGGCTGAAAGCACTGAATGCGGCGGCCATTTTCGAGGCGCTTTTCATCTCCAGTCTGAAAAGAGAGGCGTCTCCGAGACGTTGCCGAGACGCACTCTGAATGGTATTAGGCCAAAAAGCATCGCCGAGACGTCTCAAGGGCGCCTCCGAGACGGACCCTGAACGCGGCCCTGGTCACATATACCCGATCAGTAATAGAACATTTGCATTCCCCCACCAATGCATTAAATCGGAATACTTTACACTGATATGACCGTAGATGTTGCCAGGACACAACACTCCAACAACCACCCAACCTTCGTCATCTGTTAGTGATCCTGCATATATATTCTCTGTTAATCAATGGTGAAACCGACCACCTGCATTGGAATCAATGCATTATTGACGGCTTAAATTAAATCGATTAGTTTAATAATCACTTTTGATCACGGCTCCACTTCCGGTTCCGCCCCGCTGCCATTATTTGTTTGCTGCGAGTGCGTAGGTGGAATATTGCGGTGAATTGAACTCCGACCGTCTATGTTCGATTCATCATCATCATTGTCATCATCAATCCTTTAATTGTGCGGGTCCTGGTCCTGGCAGCCTGGTCTCCCAGTGGGGCAGCACGATAAAGTTGCCATGAGTGCGCACTGTCACAAGTCGGTACCCGTCCTGATATGACGTTAGATGTTGCCAGGATGTAAAACCCCAAAACAAACAACAACAAACGTCAAACGCCAAACGGCAAACGGCAAACGGCAGCTTTCTGAGAAATGTGGAGGGTCGAATGACGTTCGTAATAATTAGAAATAACGCCGTGCGCCTACAGTGTAACCTCGTTCCTTGACATTTACTAAATCCTACAGTGTAACCTCGTTCATTGACATTTACTACGTCCTACAGTGTAACCTCGTTCATTGACATTTACTACGTCCTACAGTGTAACCTCCTTCATTGACATTCACTACGTCCCACAGTGTAACCTCGTTCATTGACATTTACTAAATCCTACAGTGTAACCTCGTTCCTTGACATTTACTAAATCCTACAGTGTAACCTCGTTCATTGACATTTACTACGTCCTACAGTGTAACCTCGTTCATTGACATTCACTACGTCCCACAGTGTAACCTCGTTCCTTGACATTTACTACGTCCTACAGTGTAACCTCGTTCATTGGCATTTACTACATCCTACAGTGTAACCTCGTTCATTGACATTTACTACGTCCTACAGTGTAATCTCGTTCATTGACATTTACTACGTCTTACAGTGTAACCTCGTTCATTAACATTGAATCTGTGAATTCTAAGGTGGACGTAGTAAAATGTTGCGAAAGAGGTGAGAAAATGAAACGATTGCTATAACAATGTTGCACTTCCAAACAAATGTACTTCAAGTTCAAACAAACTAAGGGTTCGGACGCTAGCTCCGGAATAGCGACAAGTGTAGCTTCGAATGTTTGCGCTCTCTCGCTTTCTGTCTCGCGCTCTCTTGCTCTCTTTCTTGCTCTCTCATGCTCTCATGCTCTCTCGCTGTCTCTCATGCTCTCTCTCACTCCCTCTCGCTCTCTCTCACGCGCTCTCTCGTGCTCTCACGCTCTCTCGCTGTCTCTCACTCTCTCTCATGCTCTCTCATGCGCTCTCTCGCGCTCTCTCACTCTCTCGCTCTCTCTCTCACTCTCTCTCACTCTCTTCACTCTCTCTCACTCTCTTTACTCTCTCATGCTCTCCCTCACTCTCTCATGCTCTCCCTCACTCTCTCTCTCGCTCTCTCTCGCTCTCTCGTTCTCTCTCGCGCTATCATGCTCTCTCATGCTCTCCCTCTCTCACTCTCTTTCGCTCTTTCTCGCTCTCTCTCGCTCTTTCTCACTCTCTCTTGCCAATTCTCGCTCCCTCTCTTGCTCTCTCTCGCTCTCCCTCTCGCTCACGCTCTCTCGCTCTCTTTCTCAGTCTCCCTCGCACTCTCCCTCTGTTGCTCTCTCTTCTCTCTTGCTCTCTCCCACTCTCTTTCTCGCTCTCTTTCCCGCTCTCTTTCTCGCTCTCTTTCTCCTCCTTCTCTCTCACTCTCCTTCTTGCTCTCACTCTATTTTGCTCTCGCTCTCACGCTCTCTTTCTCTCTCTCCGCTCTCTCTCTCACTGGTGAGTGTAGGTGTGGGTGTGAGTGTAGGTGTATATTGTACAGTGGGGTGTGTGGTGAGTGTGTGGGTAGGTGTGCGTGTACATTGCAGTGGGTTGTGTACTGAGTTTGTCCGTGTGTGTGTGGGTGGGTGTGTATGTATAGTACAGTGGGTTGTGTGGTGTGTGTGAGTTAGTATGCGTATATATACTAGTGCAGTGGGTTGTGTACTGAGTTTGTCCGTGTGTGTGTATGTGTATAGTACAGTGGGTTGTGTGGTGTGTGTGGGTTAGTATGTGTATATATACTAGTGCAGTGGGTTGTGTACTGAGTTTGTCTGTGTGTGTGGGGGTGTATGTGTATAGTACAGTGGGCTGTGTGGTGTGTGTGTGTTAGTATGGGTATATATACAAGTGCAGTGGGTTGTGTACTCAGTTTGTCCGTGTGTGTGTGGGTGTGTGTGTAGTACAGTGGGGTGTGTGGTGTGTGTGGGTTAGTATGTGTATATATACTAGTGCAGTGGGTTGTGTACTGAGTTTGTCCATGTGTGTGGGTGTGTTTGTATAGTACAGTGGGTTGTGTGGTGTGTGTGTGGGTTAGTATGGGTATATATACTAGTGCAGTGGGTTGTGTACTGAGTTTGTCCGTGTGTGTGTATGTGTATAGTACAGTGGGTTGTGTGGTGTGTGTGGGTTAGTATGTGTATATATACTAGTGCAGTGGGTTGTGTACTGAGTTTGTCTGTGTGTGTGTGGGTGTATGTGTATAGTACAGTGGGTTGTGTGGTGTGTGTGGTTAGTATGTGTATATATACTAGTGCAGTGGGTTGTGTACTGAGTTTGTCCGTGTGTGTGTGGGTGTATGTGTATAGTACAGTGGGTTGTGTGGTGTGTGTGGGTTAGTATGTGTATATATACTAGTGCAGTGGGTTGTGTACTGAGTCTGTCCGTGTGTGTGTGTGTGGGTGTGTGTATAGTACAGTGGGTTGTGTGGTGTGTGTGGGTTAGTATGTGTATATATACTAGTGCAGTGGGTTGTGTACTGAGTTTTTATGTGTGTGTGGGGGTGTATGTGTATAGTACAGTGGGCTGTGTGGTGTGTGTGTGTTAGTATGGGTATATATACAAGTGCAGTGGGTTGTGCACTCAGTTTGTCCGTGTGTGTGTGGGTGTGTGTGTAGTACAGTGGGGTGTGTGGTGTGTGTGGGTTAGTATGTGTATATATACTAGTGCAGTGGGTTGTGTACTGAGTTTGTCCGTGTGTGTGTGGGTGTGTGTATAGTACAGTGGGTTGTGTGGTGTGTGTGTGGGTTAGTATGGGTATATATACTAGTGCAGTGGGTTGTGTACTGAGTTTGTCCGTGTGTGTGTATGTGTATAGTACAGTGGGTTGTGTAGTGTGTGTGGGTTAGTATGTGTATATATACTAGTGCAGTGGGTTGTATACTGAGGTTGTCTGTGTGTGTGGGTGTATGTGTATAGTACAGTGGGTTGTGTGGTGTGTGTGGGTTAGTATGGGTATATATACTAGTGCAGTGGGTTGTGTACTGAGTCTGTCCATGTCCGTGTGTATGTCTGTGTGGCTATGTGGGTGTAGGTACAGAGTACAGTGCAATGAGTTGTGTACAGAGTCTGTCCATGTCCATGTGTGTGTGGGTGGGTGCGGGTGGGGGTGTTTTTTCCCAGGGCCCGGATGCAGATCGATATTCCCAGGCATGGCGGCTGGTCACGTGGTCCATCCGGGGCTCGTGAGAGTTCCAGCGAGAGGTGCTCCGCGGTTCTATAGCAACCAACAAGCAGAATAAAATATAAACCCACTTAGGCGCCCGATAAAAAGTATGCATATACATCTGTTTTATTTCCCTGTAAAAGAAATCCACTGAGCACCCCATAAAAAATAAATGCATATTCATCTGTTTTATTTTGTTTGAATAAAAACCACACACTCCACCAGGTAATGAATATGCATGTGTATTTATTTTTCTTTTCCAGTAAATTAAATCCACTTAGCACCCCAGATGCATATACACATATATTTCTTTTATTTCCCTTGGGAAAAAAAGCCTCTTTGCATCTATTTGTGTTTTATTTCTTTAAAAAAACTAACCAAAATAATGCTAATTGTATTTTCTTTGTAAAAACACTTAGCATCCAAAATATCCATCTAATTTATTTTATTTCAGCTTTTTTTTAATGTATCCCCCCATATAAAACAAAATGCATAAATATTTGTTTTCTATTCCTTGAAACACATTTAGCATCCATAGAATATTTGCATGCATTTAATTTTATTTCCCTTTTTAAAGAACATTTGCCACCCCATTAGATCATCATCATCATCATCATGCTGTCGGTCGTGATGCGACAAAGACTGCTTTCATTACTTGATTGCTGCTCTCAATTTAGCTCTCTGCTGTGAGAGTGATGTCCATGAGTCAGTTTTAATGTCTCTCAGCTTCAGGTTTCTATTGATGGTATGTTTAGACATATTTGGTTTCTTCCGCTATAATAATACAATAAATATATTAAATAAATTATTGCTATTTGGCAATTTAAAATATGTTCCTTCATTTACTTTAACAAAATTGTAAATAGACACTGTGCATCAGTGTGTGCCTGTGTTGTTTCCCCCAGAAACAAAGTTAATAATTAAGTGAGATTTTGTCTCCTAGAAACATATCGAAGCAATATGGGGGACCCTGGCATGTTATCTTAGATTAAACCTGCAAATGATAAGTTCTTCTTGATTAAAAAGCCCCCATAAAAATCAAGCAAGCATATAATTTCACATTTCTTATTATTTTCAGAGGAGAAATATACTTTCTATATTTTAGTGGGCAGGTTAGGGTGGTTTATATAATAGTTTGTATTTTTATCACAATATTGTCCTTTTGATCTCATATTATTGGAGTTTTTTTGTATCACATTTTCCATGTTTTCTCGAATCTGCCGATTAATAAAAGGTAACATTTTTATAATTAAAAACAATAGAGGCAAGAACAGAAAAATGCATTTATTATTGCCATAATATTTTCGAGTGAAATAATTACTTTATTTGATGAAAAAGACCCGATGAGTTTGAAATATATACCTGCCTATTAATAAGAAAAATATGGATATTTAATAAACAAAATAAAATACACAAACATTTAAACTGGATAGAATTCATGGAAATATATTAAAGGAATAGACATAAATTACTCACACAGCAAACATTACTATTAAGAAAACCCACTAGCCAAAATAGAAATATTTGCATAATCTACCTCTTTTCCCTTCTTTTAAAATTTGTTCTTTCTTTAAATCACCCCCTTCATATCCCACCAAAAAAAAAGAGTTGTATTTCCTTGTCACAATAAATAAGCTTGGCTTTGTTTTTCATCGGTAACTAATATTGGTCCAATTTCTATAATTTACAAGGTGTGACTGTAGAACTATTCTAACTGCTACACACGTGAACCCTGCTGACTTGTTTGTTTGTTGTTGTTTTATGTCCTAGCAACATCTAAGGTCATATCAGGATGGGTACTGACTTGTGACAGTGCACACTCATGGTGACTTCAGAGTGCTGCCCCATTGGGAAATCAGGCCACCTGCACCATGACCTGATATCCCACTCAGTCACATTATCCTGACACTGAGCTAACGAGTCCTTGCCCTATCCTATTAATGCCAAGCGCTAGGCTAGGAAGCGACAAGTATCAATTTTGTACGTCATTGGTTTGACTCGACCGGGAACCCAACTCCCGACCTTCCACACGTGAGGCCCAGGGCTCTACCGATTAGGCCACCGCACCCGGTATCCTGCTGACTGGCCTAGAAGGATAATCCATACAGACTCTTACACCTTTTCCTTTCTTCCTTTGTGACCCACCTATCCCCAAAATGAAATTGAATGAGGAAGCTAATAAACTTGTTACACCGCAACACGTGTGAACTGTGGCGAAAGACAAAAAGCGACAAATGTTTTCGCAAAAGGACACCCAGACCAAACACATGACTTTCTTAATCCAGACAGGATGGCCAAATGAGTTGAGCATCCACCTCCCATCTTGGTCGGTCGGAGGATTCAAATCTCTGGGTTGGAACCGTGGCCGAGTCAAACAAATGACTTAAAAATTTATACTTGACGGTACCCAGCCTGGTGCTTTGCTAGGAAATCGCAAACCCCGAGGTGTGCAATTTCCAAGGGTTTGCGATTTCCTGCTACACCGGGAAAAGTGACCAGTGAGTGGTGGCAGGTAAGGCCCGCTAGATGGAGCCACTGGTCCTCTCTGTTAGTTTTGTTTATTATTTATATATTAATTTTGCCTCTTAAGGGGAAAAGACCAAACAAGGATGGCGGAATCGCTAGGTTTGTTTGTTTGTTTGTTGTTGTTTTACGTCCTAGCAACATCTAAGGTCATATCAGGACGGGTACCGACTTGTGACAGTGCGCATCCTGGCGACTTTATAGTGCTGTCTCACTGGGAAACCAGGCCGCCGGGACCATGACCTGGTATCCCACTCAGTCACATTATCCTGACACTGAGCACACCAGTCCTTGCCCTGTCCTAGTAATGCCGAGCGCCTGGCTAGGAAGTGACAAGCACCAATTTTCAAGTCATTGGTTTGACTCGACCATGGCCCGAACCCACGACCCCACGATCTACCAGCACGGGAGACGGACGCTCCAGCTCATTCGGCCATCCCGTCTGGTCTCTAAGAATCGCTAGGAGTGCTAGCTCTAGCTGGCTGGCTTCCTATGTGAGTGGTCATTGGTTTGAGTTTGAACCCTGGCCGAGTCAAAACAATGGCGGAGAAAATTGCAAACTTGTCACTACCTAGCCCGGTATCTGGTTGGTCGGTCTGGCGTCCAATAACCGATAATAAAATCGATCTGCTCTAGAGGCGTCGTTAAATAAAACAAGCTTTCCTTTAGGTTGGTCGATTGGTCGGTTGGTTGTTGGAGTTTTGCATCCTGTCAATATCTAAGGTCATATCAGGACAGGTAATGACTTGTGACAGTGCAAACTCATGATGACTTTATAGTGCTTCCCCACTGGGAGACCAGGCCACCAACACCATGATCTGATATCCCACACAGTCACCTTATCTTGAAACTGAGCCAACAAGCCCTTTCCCTATCCTAATAATGTCGAGCGCCTGGCTAGGAAGCGACAAGTATAAATTTTTAAATCATTGATTTGACTTGATCAGGGTTTGAACTGGCCGGTTCGACTCCCACATTCTACCAAAACGGGGGATGGACACTCAGCTCATTCGGCCATCCAGTCTACCTTGCATTTGGCATTCTTCTTCATCGTGTCCTTCCACCAGTTATCTCAAGGGATTTTCGAGCAGAGGTATGATCTTTATTCGTGGGATGTGCTCTCGGTGGTGGATGGTGGTAGCAGGATTTGCAATCAGATAGCTGTTTCCCAGGGCCGCGATATGGACGCTCCTGCTGTGGCCAGTTTGTCAATAGAAAGCCCAGGCCTACACTTTTACCGATCCAAGGGATTTTTAACCTCCCACACCACATAAACATGCTATGAGAGCAATCGGCCTTTGATGACGCTGTATGTTATACACAGCGGTGGAAATCCAAATTGGCAGAGGTGAGGGGGCATGGGGATTCGAACCGCCGACCCTCAGAGCAGGCATCCGACCTAGAAAAAAGTCAGACACTCTAACCACTCCGCCACAAAGAACACCACCTATCTATTAATTTGGCATTAATAGGATAGCGCATATCAGGATAATGTGAGTGAGTAGGGTGTTGGGTCTTGGTGTCAGCAGCCTCGTCTCCCAATGAGGGAGTACTACATGTACACACACAGAAGTTTTATTAGTGGGCACTATTAGGTTTCTTGATATGGCCTCTGATGTTGATTTAGACCTAAAACCCCAACAAACAAAGTTGAGGGGCAAGCACATGATACAGAGTGAACAACACCAGGTTATGGGACAGGCTGCCACTACACTATATTTACAGGACCGGATGACCTACTTAAAGTTGCATGGTCCGATGGCGTTTGAATTTTCATTTGATTTTTTTTAGATAAATATATCAAATGGATCGTTATAACCTACTAATCATTACTCCGGAGTAATTTTGATGGAAAGTGGCTAGTTTTGAAGCAATTTGAGCTGAAAGAACCCAAAATACTTTTGACAAACTTTCCAAAGGTCTTCTAGCTATGACGCATATTGACATCTTGTGATGACCACGTGATGTGAGATGACCTAATTCAAATGTAGCCTGGTCTCCTGGTATTTTCACTGATGGCGCCATTGCACATCATTTGTTTGTTGGCATGTGATGTGATGTGGGATGACCTAATGATTATCAAATGTATTGGTCCCGGATAATAATATACATAATTATTACATCACTCTTATTCAGATATGTAACAATTATTTAATACAAAATTCCATGCAACTTTATATCAACCCAGGGTATGGTGCCAGCAATACTACCACGGGACTTCCTGGAACCGGACTAGGTACTTGGAATGAGGGTCAAGGCTACTGAGGTCACGAGATTGACCTAATTGATTAATGGCTTCCTTGTGTGATGGGTTTCTCAAAGTAGGATGAGGTAGTAAATTGACTGATTATTCTATGTATGCTGTCCCAAATCACTTGTTAATGCACCAATAATTAAGATGGATATATATATAATCAAATTGAGATACATGTTTTGGTTTTGAAAAATAAACATTTCATCGGACCGTGCAACTTTAATGTCAACCTTCGCTTTCTGTATGGGAGCGGGCGGGCATTATTACAGACAAATCAAACCACAAATATACAATAGTAATTCGCTCCGCTTAAGGAGATCGGGAAATCCTGTTAAACATTTTGCGTAAATTAAGCGCAAACCTTTGTTGAGGTCAATTGATTGATTGATTGATTGATTGGTGGTTGCTTTACGCCGTGTCGGCAGCATAGGCCATATTCACGGCGAGAAATGTTTGTTTTTGTTCAAACCATCGCTTTTACATGTAAAAGCATAATATAAATTTTGTTCAATGAACACTCATGAATTTCGTAAACTCACAATCATATATTTTCTGGTCAAGCTAAATAAAATTCTAAATGATAGTACTATTCACTGATGAAATTTGTTTAAAAAACTATATGAGGTGGTACAAACCAGCTACCCTCAAAAAGCATAAAATGTTTTCTTGTTTTACTTTAGTAAAAAGGTCATGCATGCTCTTTGCAGTATAAAATTGTTGGCGCAGTTCATGAGGATGCGATGATGGGTGACAGGGACCCGAACCCAAACTTGTACATGAGTAACGTGGCATCAGCAACATAAAACAGAGAAACAGCGTTAGGACATTGTGGCAGAGATGAGAGATAAGTCACATGTAATCAACTAGGCGGAATCTAGCGTTTAGCTTTAAGGCCAAGCTTATTGTTTGCGGACTGCGGTTAGTTCAATCATGTCCACAAGGGCAAGGGATAGGTCAGAGCTCAAACCATGGGCGGGAGGGCGGGAGAAGCCAAGTTACTTGTACCGTGGCTGGGGGTGAAGTGACGAGGAGATATGGATGAGCCGGAAACGCGAAAATGGGACAAGTGGAAGCAGCTACATAGTGTGCTCACAACTTAAATATGAGCCTGTCTCAAAAGGTGATAACTCTTTTTTTGTCCATTGTACCGATTCATACAAAACAGCACAGAAACGGTTACACTGAAAACATAAGGACATTTGCTTCAAATCAATATGTATTCTATTGGGATTATGAAACACCATGTAAAAAACAAATCAGTTTATCCTGAGCCAATGCATAAGCAGATAGTATGTTGATCGTTACAATGGACAAAGTTTTGTCCCATATTGCTTAGCACCTTTTGAGACAGTCTCATGTGTTACTTGTTAGCTACCCACCATGCCCCATCCTCACTCAACATTACCTTGCCTGAGCCCATATGCATGGAGCAGTGTTAGCGGTGTGTGGTGTTAACCGTCTAACACAGGGTAGCTATCACCGGTTATCAGGGGCGTTGCGAAGTATGTCAAGCCGTATGCATGGTGGCCTAAACGGTGCGTTTTAGCTCAATGTGAATTAATTTATACATTATGGAAATCTCTCTGAGCCTGTTGCCGGCGAGCACCTGGTTGGGCCTAATATATTGCCTTCTCTACCCACCGGGAACCAGTGCGCTTGTTACTGTGGCGGCGGCGGCAGGGGTTGCTTGCATTCGTCGATTCGACAATATTAATATCGCCGCCGATTGAGTGGTGGCGTTAATATTGCTTCGAATTTAGGGTTAGTTTCATGAAATGTCACTTATTGCGTATGTAATTATGTTAAATATGATAGCATTGAATAGATTTGGGCCTAATATATAGCCGCCGATTCGGCGGCGGCAGCAGCGATTTGTTTTGTTTACATTCATCGATTCGACAGTATGAATATCGCCGCCAATGCAGCAGCGGCGTTAATATCCCTTCGAATTTAGGGTTAATTTGCTGAAATTTCACTTATTGAGTATGTAATTCTGTTAAATATGATAGCATTGAATCGATTTGGGCTCCATCCTGACACTAACCTAACACTAACACCGCTGTAAACCTGCTATGGGCTGGGTTTAGAATCTCCGACTTTAAACTTGTGGTGTTAGGCCTAACACTGCTCCATGCATAGCGACGTTTCGCGCTAAACCAGAAATCCCGCCCTAAACGCGTTTTGGCTCGCTAACACCGCTCCATACATATGGCCCCTGGGGCCATATGCAGGAAACGGTGTTACGGGCGTTTGGTGTTAGCCGTTAAACGTGTATAGCTATCCCCGGCCAGGTGAAGTATGTCAAGTGGTATGCAGAAGCACCTAAACGGTCAGTGTTAGCTAAACGTGAATTTATTTATAGATTTGGGAAATCCCTCTGCATCTGTAGCCATATATGAGGCTTAAATATATTAAATGGTGTCATATTTAACAGAATTACATACGCAATAAGTGAACTTTTATTAAATTAACCCTAAATTCGAAGCAATATTAACGCTGCCGCCGCAACGGCGGCAATATTAATATGTTTGAATCGACGAATGTAAAGTAAACAAATCGCCGCCGCCGTAACGACGTCGCTTGGCATTCGTCAGTTCGACAATATTAATATCGCCGGCTTTGTGGCGGCAGCGTTAATCTCGCTTCGATTTTAGGGTTAATTTAATAAAATTTCACTTATTGCGTATGTAATTCTGTTAAATATGACAGCATTGAATAGATTTGGGCACAACCTTACGCTAACACCGCCCGTAAACCTGCTATGAAACGGGTTTAGGGTAAACGCGTGGTGTTTGCATAACACCGCTTCCTGCATACGGAATTGTTCCCGCTAAACTGGAAATCCCGCGGCTAAACGGGAAATCCCGCGCTAATCGAGTTTTGGACCCGTAACACCGACACCTGCATACGGCCCCTGGTGATTGGATCGTATTGGGATAGGATATGGACTTGTTGGTTCGGCATCAGAACAAAATCACCCAAATGTGGTTTTGTATTTGTAGTAGCCTGCACTGACCTGCTGACCTCTCTACCAAGGAGTCATATATTCAGGTAGGCGTGGATAGGGTGGTGACAACAGGGAGCCTAGGTGGTGTAATGGTGTCAGCCAAATGTAAGAATGTGACTAGGTTCCTGTGTGGGAAGTCGTTGGTTCAAACACTGGTGAAATCAAACCGATTGTAAAAATATATGGATTTTCGGTTTGGATTTATATATTGGCAGAGAGCATTACTATTCTCAGGCAACGGAGTGGGGACCAAGGTTATGTAACCGAGAAGAAATGGGTGCCCCACTCGCTGTGTGACACAAGAGACTATGTGGAAAATGTAATAACACATAGCGACCGAGATTGTGATGTGATGTTCATATTTAAGAGACAGTTAATGTTTCGTGAAATGCTCCCTCTATGCACGAGGAAGAGTGCAAGTGGAGAGGAAGGACATTTTAAATATATGTTTTTTGTAACTGTCTACAACTGCCTGTTAGCATGGGGCTGATGGGCAAGCACACCCAGCCATCCTGCATATATTATGGACACCACCTGCAGCTGGGAGTTGAGTGACAGATGCCCCCTATTAGGGCGTCGCCCCGCAGGCTGTAGAGAGTGTCTGATTGGCTGGCTGTGGGAGGCCCAGTCACCTGCATCCCTTACACCTAACACACAGACCTCACTCTAGGCATTATTGATTTGACTTCTTCCTGGCTAGGGACTCTAGCAGGAGACACTCTTCTCTTGTTCCCACTCTGTCTGAGGCTCCACTTTCTATACACAAACTCGTAGCAGCTATTCAAAAGGCACTGAGCTGTGTGCAACAAACATGGGACTCTAGTTCAATGGGCTGTAGGCACTGATTCTTATACACACTAACAATCATAATGAGGATCTGTGTGGACAGTAGTTAAGGAGTGAGGGTGATATGTCGCTAGTAGGTGAACAGGAGTTGATGCCAATAAAGCACAACTTCTTCACTGTCAATCTTGCGCGACTTGTCTTCCCTTTCTTCCTTATGAGTTTGTTGAGAGGGGCATCAGGTGGGAACTGACAGACAGTTTTCAGAACGCACCTGGGGAGAATAGTGGTATCCGGGGCTCTGACGGCCGAGTTCCTAAGATATTACATGATGACATAAAAACTTATACCTGTGTCCACTTAGCCCGGTGTTCGGCAGTGGAAGGATTAGATAAGGAATGGTTAGCTCAGTATCGGGAAAATATGACTGTGTGGGATATCAGGTAATGATGCGACTGGCACAGTTTTCTAGTGGGGCAGCACTATAAAGTTGCCATGAGTGTGCACTGTCAGATGTTGCGACAGCCAACAAATAAACAAACACATTCATCTCTTCATAAGGTGAGACTGTGTCTTAAGGGGCTGTCACATTACGACGCATCGCACCAACATACGCCGACATATGTGATTTTTGCCAGCTACGTTGGGATATGTCATTATGCGTTACGCGTGCATTAGGCGCTAGTTGATATACGTCAATGTATGTCAACGTTCGTCGAGATACAGTGTCGCACTTCAAGGGTTCAGCAAAGTTTTGTGCATTCACAAAACTTTTGACGTATGACAACGTTTGACACCGTGTGGATTTGACGTTGGTTGTACATTATGTATACATTAGGCATGCGTCGATGTATGTTAGACATACATTAGACAAATGTTGTTCACTAGGTTGCACTATGGTGACCTACATTAAAGGCAGTGGGAACATACAGTCCGCATACTGACAACGTATGGATAACGTAGTCTAAATTACATCTAAATTACATCTAACATACGTCTAATGTACGTTTAGCGGTTCTCCAGCCTGTCTTGACATATGTAACGTATGAGGTGTAGTTCTGGCGATCGAATAACGTATATAACATTCACCGGCATTCTGCAAATGTTCCGTGAACATAATTCGAGCATTTTTACGGTATGTATATGCCCAACTTTGCCCCCCGCGCTGAAAAGTTTGACGCTTCTCGACGTAAAAAAGTGATTTACACGTTGGCCGCGCGCTTGCGAGTTGCGTCGTAATGTGACAGGTCCTTTAGCTCATTCCGACCACATTTACGTGTCCGTCAATAACAGGGCTGGCTTCAGTAAGTGCCTTACCATTACCTACAGATAACCTTGAGTTGTAAAAAAAACCCTGCAACGTCCCTTATCACACACACGCAGTGTCACAACTTTCTGCATATCCCCACCCTGTCATGATATGACCTTAGATGTTACTAGGACATAAAACAACAACAAACAAAGCATATCTCCACATCCCCCACATGTCACCGGACCTAAAACTCCAATCAATCAATCAATGTCCCCGCTTCTATTTCTTTGATAACCCCCCCACCCGACCCCACCCCGCCCAACAAAGGAAGTAACTTCAAGACAACTATCGATTGTTACGTCACCATGCAACGCTAGTTGGCTGCGTCAGCATCACTTTCGATGACGTCATCATGGTGGCTCAGGTGTTATGTAATCTCAGGTTGCAAAGGCATAAAGAGCGATGCTATAAATAGACACACTCGAAACAGGTGGCCAAAGTTGGTATCGATCTCTTGGTCTGTATCTTAGTTTGATCTGGAATGATCTGTTATAGTTGCCTATTTTTATTTTAGTATTTTTAGTGCTTTTATTTTTGTAAATTATATATGAAGAGTTCAGGCGAAAACCCATGTAAATGCCAATCCAAAAATGTAGTCTAAATCAAAGATTTTTACCTGAAAATAATTTTACTTCTCTCTAATTCCAAGTTTCATATGATCACATGGTTATGGAACAATGAACAAAAAAGAAGGAATATAACAAAATAAAGTTTTTGAGGGTTTGATTCCAACGTTTATCTCCATTTTCGGATTGTTGTTTACGCGGTTTTGCACCTGAAGTCTTGATATGTTTCTGTGTCAACCAGAGGACGACACCCAAAGGTTGTGCTTTGTCAGTAAGATAATCACTGAGTGGCTCTGACAACCAGAGCTCATAGAATAAAGGACTTGGCAGAAGAAATAAAGAAAGAAAGAAGGAAAGAGAGAGAGGGTGGGAGAGAAAAAGAGCTTACACAAGTTCTAAGCTCAGAATATCTACTTTAAAGCAAAAGTTAGTAACGAGTGCCTGTCAAACTTTGGGAGGCATTATTAATTGGACATTAATGTGCTCATCTACACAGGGATGATTGACAAATCAATTATGTTTGCTTGTTGGGGTTTCATGTGCTAGTGACAACTGAGGTCATAGCAGTATGGGCACCGACTTGTTGGTCGGTTGTTGGAATTTTATGTCCTGGCAACATCTAAGGTCATATCAGGATGGGTACCGACTTGTGGTACTGTGCACTCATAGTGAGTTTATAGTGCTGCCCCATGGGTAGACCAGGCTGCTGGCACAATGACCCAATATCCAACAGAGTCACAGTATCGCTGCTGGCACAATGACCCAATATCCAACAGAGTCACAGTATCCTGATACTGAGCTAACCAGTCCTTGTCAGATCCTATTAATGCTGAGCACCAGGCTAGGTAGTGACACGTATCAATTTTGTATGTCATTGGTTTGACTCGGCTGGGTTTTGAAACCCCAATCTTCCACACAGGAAGCTAGCGCTCTTTCCAATTTAAAAAAAAAAAATGTTTGTGATGAATTTATTTACCCTGCTCATAATGGATAAACCTAAGATTCCTTACACGCGGCATGTGGCATGTGGTATGTGAATGCGAATGCGGCAAAAAATCGAAACGCATTGAAGTCAATGGGCTACATTCCTTACACGTGGTATGTGAATGCGAATGCGAATGCGGCAACTCGATCGGTCCCTGTAGCGATCGGTGCGGCATGCGGTATGCGAATAGTAACCTCAGTCGCACGTGTCCATTAGTTTTAGACGAGGAGAGGTGACTGATCATTACGGAACGGTAACACACAGGGGTGCGGAGGGGAAACATATGGTAGTGGTGGTGGTGGGGAGACGCACACTGCATACCGCATAGAAGGAATCCTCCCATTCACATTCCGCATGCCGCATGCCGCATACCATGTATAAGGAATCTTAGTTTAAGTGTGTTAATACTTGTTTTCACCGCTGGGCAGCACTAGTCCAATTTGATTCAAGTCTTTGGAATTTAGTTTTAGTAAGACAGATACTTGTCTGGTACAAATCAATGCTATATGGTAAGGTTGGATGTTTGAGGGAGTAAAGGAAGCATAAGTCATGGACGTAAACTTATCAATTTCATGGTTCCGAATGAGAGGCGTTAGACAATCAAGTCCTAAAATTTTGTGAGAAAGGAATTATAGAACCAGCACTACATGTGCCTGGGGAATTCATATCCAATATTTTCTTGCGCCAAAAACCAAATGGAGATGTAAGATTAATTTTAGATCTAACATTATTTAACAAATTTGTAGAATATAAACATTTTTAAATGTTCTCCTTGGACACAGCAAGAGACTTAGTTACGCAAGGTGCCTGGTCAGCCAGTGTAGATCTTAAAGATGCATACTACACAGTATCTATCTATAAACTAGATCGGAAATATCTCAGATTTTGTTGGAACGATGAACTTTATGAGTTCATGTGTAAGCCGAATGGACCAGCTTGCTGTCCATGCATTTTTACATGGTTAATTAAACCACTATTATCCCTACTGGCTAGGGTAGGATATATGTTTCCATATATCGATGATTTATTTATTGTTGCACAAACACAACAACAATGCCAGACGGCAGTAGGCAAATTATGTGAAACATTGACTAAATTAGGTTTCTACATACACAAAACTAATTCAGTACTAATACCAACAAACAAATTAAAATTTCTGGGATTTGTTAGTGACACTATGGAAATGACCATTTCATTAACACAACAAAAAGTTGATAATTTACAACAACAGCAAATCAATTATTACAATTGAACAAACCAAAGATACGACAAGTTGCAATATTGATAGGAATTATGATAGCATATGCACTGGCTATTCTTTATGGCAAGGCTCATATCAAATTGCTAGAAATATATAAGAACTTGGCGTTGGCACGCACAAAGGGAAACTTTGAGCGTCCCATGACGATTTAGCTAGAAGGTCAAAAAGAGATTACGTAAAATTCTTCCTGGGCTATGAGTAGCCAGAGGCGTAGTACCGAGGTAAAATAGTATAGTTATATGAATCTTACCTGGGTACAGGTGATGGATAACTGGTATTTTCCCGAGATACTAGCCTCGGATAGTCATGGGTCAGGGCCGACCCACCCTACCATACCACGACTATCACGTTTCATTGGAACCAAAACGAAAACAGATCCATAAAGAGATAATTTGTTATCCTATTGAGTACATAAAAGATTGCTAGACCCGGATATGCTTCCTTCTCCCTGACCCACGACTATCCGAGGCTAGTACCTTGGGAAAACACCAGTTTTCCATCGTCTGTAGCTAGGTAAGATTTGTATAACTATAAAATATATATATACACACAACACAGTGCCACCTAGCAGGGAGGGAGGTAACTCCCGCGAAAATCGGTAACATAGGCTACAGTGGCGTTCCTGGCGGTTAGTGTTGAACAAGCTTTGAGTTTGCCGGTATGCGCAGTGCAAAACATTTGTTTTTATTCAAAATTAATAGAAATACAGAAGCCTAACCTTATCAATTTAATATAATCCTTTTGGTAAACATGTTTTCTATGTGTTCCAAGCGGTTTGTTCTATGTGGTGTAGTTTTAGAGATATTTAACGTTTTCTGTATGAAGATTGCTCACCCCATGACAATGCCTTGAGTTTGCCGGTGTAGTGCAAAACGTGTATTTTATTCAAAATTAATAGAAATACAGAACCTAGCATGTAAATTTAATATAGTCTCATTGTAAATATGTTTTCTATATGTGTTCCAAACAGTTTGTTTCTATGTAGTGTAGTTTTAGAGATATTTCACTTTTTCTGTACGAAGATTGCTCAAGGCCATGACAATGCCTTGACTTTGACAGCTGGTCAATACTGTTCAACAACCACCACTTGGAGCGCCACAGTCGGCAGCTGTTACACGGTCTAGTATGAGAGTTGTCCCTCTCATCTGTTTATATACACGCTCTCTGACTATAGTTCCATACAGATGACCTAAGATAGTTCCAGGTGTGAAGTCCTGCAAATCCTCTATTTGGTGGTAAAAAGACCTCAAATCCTTTATTTAAAAAAATTGCTTCCGACCGAGTGGCGAAAGCAGCCCCCCAGAGGAGGGAAGGGGGGCGAGGTGCATGCTGGGCACCCTCCCCCAAAGCCCATGAGAGGGGGGGGGGGAGCCACTATAGAGTTTATTACCCGCGATAAAGGGTTTATCACTATCCATATAGACTGACAGCTGTGCCATGACCAGACAGGATGTCCGAATGAGTTGAGCATCAGTCTCCTGTTTTTGTTTTGGGAGCATGGTTTCGAACCCATGTTGAGTCAAACCAATGACTTAAAAATTAATACTAGTCACTTCCTAGAAAGGCGCTCGGCATTATTACGATTGGCTCAATGTCAGGATAATATGACTGCGTGGGATATCAGGTACTGGTCCTGGTGGCCTGGCCTCCCAGTGCGGCAGCACTATAAAGTTGCCATGAGTATGCGCTGTCACAAGTCGGTACCCGGCCTCATATGACCTTAGATGTTGCTAGGACGTTAAGCAACAACAAACAAACAAACAAGTTCTGCCATGAAAAGTATGCATGCAATGAATGACTGTAGCATGCTGGGCATAAAGGGTGCGATAATAGGGGAGTTCAGTAGGTCATCACTATCTGCTTCCTGTCAGCTCCATGGGGTCAATCCCCCAGCAGCAATTGACCAATCTCACACTTGTGGGGCGCCACCATCGAGTGCACGTAGCCTCACTTTCGAATGCAATCAAGGTCACTGCTGAGTGACCTGCAATTGCGTTAAGCGCCACGTGAACCTCCAGAGGTGTAGAGACACTCACCAGTGCAGCTGTCATTATCGGCAGACCTTTCCCGCACAGTGCTGAGAGATCTGCGATACCTCTAAGTGCACACTAAATCACCCATTGTAGAAATCATGCATAATTTGCACCATTCATATGAAGAAACCTTATTTGTTTGTATCCTCGTTGGGAAATAGCAGAAAAATGATAGTCTTTTGCATCCAGGCACACAACAGTAAACCATTACATTGCTAGGGCTACGCTGGGAGCAGTATTTAAAGGGGCAGTATCATGACCAACACAACTTTACTTAAAAGGGCAGTAACATGGCCAACACAACTATACTTAAAGGGACAGTAATATGACCAACACAACTTTACTTAAAGGGGCAGTAACATGACAAACACAATGTTACTTAAAGGGGCAGTCACATGACCAACACAACTTTACTTAAAGAGGCAGTCACGTGACCAACATAACTTTACTTAAAGGGGCAGTCACATGACCAACATAACTTTTCTTATGGGGGCAATAACATGATCAACACAACTTCACTTAAAGGGGCAGAAACATGATCAACACAACTTTACTTAAAAGGGCAGTCACATGATCAACACAACTTTACTTAAAGGGGCAGTCACATGACCAACATAACTTTACTTAAAGGGGCAGTCACATGACCAACATAACTTTTGTTATGGGGGCAATAACATGATCAACACAACTTCACTTAAAGGGGCAGAAACATGATCAACACAACTTCACTTAAAAGGGCAATAACATGATCAACACAACTTCACTTAAAAGGGCAGTAACATGATCAACACAACTTCACTTAAAGGGGCAGTAACATGATCAACACAACTTTACTTAAAGGGGCAGTAACATGTCCAACATGACTTTACTTATTCACAAGTTTATTTATTTTGTGACAATATATGTCCTGGCAACATCTACAGTCATATCAGGACGGGTACCGGCTTGTGACAGTGTGCACTCATGGTGACTTTATAGTGCTGCCCAACTGGGAGACCGGGCCACCTGCACCATGACCTGATATCCCACTCAGTCACATTATCCGGACACTGAGCCAACCAGTACTTGCCCTATCCTAATAATGCCGATCGCCTGGCTAGGAAGGCACAAGTATAAATGTTTATGTCATTGGTTTGACTCGACCAGGAACCGTGATTTACCAAAATAGGAGACGGACGCTCAACTAATTCGGCCATCCCGTTTGGTACAAACTTACTGAGTTGGGGCTCAAATAGCTCATCCTAAGTGCAATGTAGATAATCTCTCAGGAATGTGAATATTTTGTTGAGATATATCAAATATTTATATAAACAATACAAGGTAATGTCACGTGACCAGCTCTTTAAAGTCGCCTTGACAACAGTTGAATTAAAGTTGACTCATCCCAGTCGTTTTGGCTTTCTGCAATATTTTTTTTAGATGGATATATTAGGTTCATCATTATTATCTAAATTACTTTAGTTTGAGGGAATTCTAATTTTAAAAGGTTAAATTTGGGAGACATTTTGAATGAAAAGATCACATTAATATCGGTGTGTACGCTGAAATGATGGACGCCATAGGCCTCAGTATAAACAGGTTCTTTTAAATTGACTTAGCATTCTCATCTATCTAAGGCCATATCAGGATGGGTACCGACTTGTGACAGTGTGCACTCATGGCGATTTTTATAGTGCTGCCCCACTGGGAAATCACGCCACCAGCACCATGACTCCCACTCAGTCACATTATCCTGACACTGATATAACCAGTCCTTGCCCTATCATATTAATGCCAAGCGCCAGGTTATGAAGGGACAAGATTTAGTATCAATTTTTAAGTAATTGGTGGTGGTGTTCTCTGTGGCGGAGTGGTTAGAGTGTCTGACTTTTGTCTAGGTCGGACTCTGAATCTGAAGGTCAGTGGTTCGATTCCCTGTGCCCCCAACTTCTGCCAATTTGGATTTCCACCGCTGTGTATAACTTACAGCGTCATCAAAGGCCAGTTGCTCTCATACCATGTCTATGTGGTGTGGGAGGTTAAAAATCCCTTGGGTCGGTAAAAGTGTAGGCTCCGGCTTTCTATCGACAAACTGTCTTATGGTGAAAACAAGCTTATTCGGACTTATCCATGATAGGCAGTATAAATCTTCAAGAAAAGAAATTAAAAATAAAAAATAAATTGGTTTGATTCGACCGGGATCTGAACTCCGTACCTCCAGCACACGAGGCCCGCGCTCTACCGATTCGGCCACCGCGCCCAGTCTCATTTAAGTAATGGCAAATGTTTTAATATGTGCAACAGTGCCTATGTCTGTCTAATGTGTGTGTGATCAGATTTAGCTAAAAGTAGTTCTTTTAATATGGAAACAAATTATCTTTGAATCGGAAACTGCCATCTCTAATGCAAGGCAAGGAAAAGGAAAAGAAAAGAAAAAAACCTAGCCTTTTCTCTCCTCACGGCAGTTTCCATCAGCGTAATATTTAGTCGCACTGCCCCCTGTTGGCCAGCCGCCGAACCGTGTCGCGAGACGTGCTGCTGGCAAAGTGCACTTATTATCGCCCGGCTCCACTGTGTGTTTATTTTTGGGGAGTTTTCAGTCGCATTGGTGCGCTGAAGGCTGTAAATCTGCAGCACTGTATGGGCACTGCTGAAAGCGGTCCCATGTGGTCGGGAGTTGGCTTCCGATGGGTAGTGGTTAGAGAAATTGGGGTGAGGAAGGAAAAAGACAGCCTCAGCGCCCAACCACAGTCCTCTGAGAGGGCCGGGGGAGGCTGGGTGGTTGGTGTAGTTTTACGCCCCAGTAAGACCCTAGGCCATACCAGGACGTGCACCGACTTGTGATAGCATGCACTCATATGTGACTTTATAGTGCTGCCCCACTGATCACCAGCACCATGACCTGATGTCCCACACAGTCACCTTATCGCGAGACTGTGCGCCCAGTCCCTGTCCTGACCTCATAATGCCAAGCGCCGAGCAGCAACAGGTACCTATTATATATGTCATTGGTTTGACTCGACCAGGATCCAAACTTCAGTCCCTCCAGATTCACCGGTATGCACAGTAAGTCTGGCCAAGGCCAGAGGAAGAAGTGAAGTGAGGATGGAATTAGTTAGGCAGTGGGTGGGGTTAGTTGGTAGTGGTATAAAGTCAGGTATGGGGATGAGGTGGGGCCTGCTAGTCCTCGGTGTCAGGGTCTGGGTGACCTACAATGTTGATGATATCTGCGTTCTGGCGGGATAAGTGAGCAAGTGTGTTCCAGGATGACTTGGAAATCCTGGAGAGGATGGCCAGAGCGGCCCTATTGTCGCTGAGTTGGCGGTCAGAGTCCTCCATGAAGTCACTGATGGCAGACCAACAGTCGAGTATGTGGGCCACATTAAAGATCTTAGTGCCGCAGGGACAGCGCTGGAGGTTGGGGACAGTCCTCAAGCAGTTGACAGCGACTTGGGTAGACGCAGGAAGGCCGACTGGATGGGGTATGTTAGTTCTGACCAGGGTGTACCAGAGCCAGCTTATTGAATAAGGGTTCCGTACTTGTTCCTTCTGTGTGGCGTGTTCCCAGAGTTTGTGCAGGTGATGGCGATGCCATCTGCGTAGCAGACTATTGTTGTGTCTGTGATCTCTTGGGTGGCTAGGTATTGTTTAAGCCTCCTTAGGAGAGATGCCATCATTGCATTGAAGAGGAGGGGGCTGAGCACTGCACCCTGGGGGACACCCATTTTTTAGTTGGAGGTAGGGAGAAGAGGTGCCTTGGACACTTACCCTGGCTCACCTGTTCTGGAGGTAATTTCAGAAGTAGGCAAGAGGCCGGCCGGTGATGCCAAGATCAGCATGGATGTCAGTACCATGTTGTTGCTCTTGATGAGGGTGGCGACGGCATGCTGGGTGCCTCGTCCTTCTCGGTAGTTGATGACGTCGTCTGGTAGACCAGTGGTGGAGTCTTCTGTGACCATCTGGAGACAGGCGAGGACGATTCTTTCACTAACTTTCACTAAGGATTGGAGAAGGGAGATGGGTCTGACTTCGCCCAGGGTTTTCTTGGGGATGGGGATGATATCAACACCCTTCCAAGATTGGGGGGATGTCCGCGTTGTAGAAGATATTGTCGAGGAGGCAGAGGAGAGTTTCCCTGTTAGTGGCAGGTAACTTGGTCCATGCAGTGTTACGGACTCCGTCGGCTCATAGGGTTGTCTTCTTTGTGGTGATGTCTGGGTGGGTGGATGTTATGGCTATTGATATGAGGTCGACTCTCCAGGCGGAGTTCCTGGTGAGCGCTTGTTGATGGGCGTAAGGGAGGTTGATTGCAGGGTCTGTTCTGTCCGTGAGCTTTTTGTTGTGTTCTGCTGCAAGTTGGCCATGGTGTGGGTAGAGTGG